>JAOEHY010010302.1:0-11404 GCA_025447955.1 Psilopsiagon aurifrons
AAAGTTGGGGCTGTTCAGCCTGGAGAAGAGAAGGCTGCGTGGAGACCTCATAGCAGCTTTCCAGTATCTGAAGAGGGTCTATAAGGATGCTGGGGAGGGATTCTCCGTTAGGGACTGCAGTGATAGGACTGCAGTCCTATCCTGGTAATGGGTTCAAACTTGAACAGGGGAAGTTTAGGTTGGATATGAGGAAGAAGTTCTGTACTGTAAGGGTGGTGAGGCCCTGGAAGGGGTTGCCCAGGAGAGTTGTGAATGCTCCATTGCTGGCAGTGCTCAAGGCCAGGTTGGACAGAGCTTTGGGTGGAATGGTTTAGTGGGAGGTGTCCTTGCCCATGGCAGGGGGTTTGGAACTGAAGAATCTTAAGGACCTTTCTAACCTAACTATTCTATGATTCTATGGTTCTGTGATTCTATATTCTGATTCCTCTGTAAATTAATAGCAATACTTTAGCTTACTTTAATAGGGACACATTTCCCTTCAGGGAAACTCCTCTGTTCTATTTAGTGGGGTTTAGGAGATCTGAACTGCTTTCCTACCTCTTAGCTGGGAGCTAAGATGTTTCTCTTTTAAAAAAAGCTTTCATACCTTTCTAGTCAGGAAAAGGATTTTTCCAAAATAAAATTAATACACACTTTCATTATTAGTTTTCTGATTTATAGATGTTTTTAACCTTTTGTGGACATGAATGTCATTTGTTTGTGTTGGTTAGAGCAGGTACTATTGTCACGGTATTCCAAACTTTCAGGATCTTATTAAATTCCTCCGTAGTTATTTAGAGTATTTTACCATTCTTCAGAGTAAATCCCACGAGGTTTGTAATGATTCTGTAGATACAGATCTTAACATTGGCTGAAATAATTTGTGTTCACTGAGCTATTGGTGCTTGTAAGAATTATCCCATCTAAAAGCATTAAATAGCATAAGGAATTAAGGTTATAAAAATACTGCTATAACTTTCTAGAACATAAAATTGCCTTTAAAAATACAGTATTTTCCCTCTCATCAAAACATCTGATTCTGTCTTGATAGATTAGATGTTGTGTGGTATCCCACTTTCTGATAGCATATGCATGAGTCCCATCTGCTTCTTTTACAGCTAGGATCAGCTGTTACTATAAACTGTGGAGGTTTTTATTTGTTTCATTTTTCTGAACTTGGCTTTTCAGCTTGCAGATGTGTTTTTAGGCATATTCCTAAGGACTGAAGCAGCAATGCTAACAACAGGTGGATTCCGGCATGTATTTGATACTTTTATCGTTTTTATCAAAAGACAAACAGCAGAAAACTTTCATTTACTAAAAATTAAAGGAACCTTTATGATCAAGATAGTAAATCTATGATCTGACAGAAAAATATCCTTCAAAAATAGCTTATTGTTTTATAAATTAGGGAGCCATGCTGTTCCAGACAGTTGCTTCATTGTGCTTATTTGGTTAATTATACATAAATGAAGGTGTTTGAAGAGAAATATGCTTCTTCCCAGCATCACTTGTGATCTGGGAACATGTTAGTAAATAATTTCACAGTTTTTACTTCAAGCAGGAAGTAGATGCTTAATGGAAATGTTTTTCTTAGACACACAATTGACAGGAGATAGGCATAGGATATATTTTGACTGAAGAATTGTCATACAGCAAAGAGTAAATAGAAAGGACTGAGGGGATTCATTCTGGCTCCTAAGGAAGCAACAAGCAAAAACTCATAAATAGAGAAGAAACAAATCAAAGAAAAAAAACAAGAGAATATTTTCAGTATCTCCACAAAGCATTTTTTCTCTTAGTATTAGGTGTCATGAGCAAATGCCTTGATTTGGAATGCCTTTACTGACTGGGCAAATAATGTGCAGCTCCTTGGGAATTTGGGTAGCGATAGATTGGCTGAGGTACATGCAAAATGTCTTCCTCCTTTAACTTTGTCTTAGATATTATTTAAGGAAAAAAAAAAAAAGCTAAAAGCAGTTATCCCTGCTTTTGTCCCGATTAAAGCTGTGTGGCTGCCTGTTTGTGGACACTGAACACAGGCATGTTGAACTGTGCTTGCAGAATGGATTTCTCTTCCTGAAAACCACACTAAAATCTGACTTAAACAGGTACAGAACTGGTTCTGCTTATTTTCATCTGTTCACTTGAATTCCCAGTTCACTCCCTGTGACTTCGCAACAGTTGCTGCTCAAACAAATTATTTTTGATTTTGCTGGATAAATTGAAAAATATCCATATGTATGTGTGTGCATTGGGAGATTTCAGATAGTTTTATAAAGCTGCTGGACACTGGCCCCTTCAATCTACCAGCCAGAGAGTTTAAAAACCAACAAAACAAACACAACTGGCTTAATGTATGCAATCCAGTTTCCTTATTTGCCTGAAGGGGTGTGACCCCACTTGCCAGGGAGACTGTGGAGTGTTTTGGGGTGAGGAGCTTTGCAGTCTTTGTTTTTGATGCTTTTCCAATTTTTATTAAACAGAGAAATGTTCAGTCTCTGAACCAGAGAATGGCTCTTCTGCCGTGTGTCAAGAGATTCACCCAGATGATGGAAACAAAACAGTAACTGATTCAGTTGGGGATTACAACAGTGTTGGGATGGACTTCCAGATAATTTTCCCCATGGAAATAAGCTTGACAAAAATACAGTCAGACCTTGAGAACTTTGGAAACTTGACGTAAAGCATTTCCAAACATTATCTTTGTATGAACAGATTTATTGATATTTGTTCCTTAGAAGGATATTCCATTTAAGTGTAACAAACACCTTTATATCAAGTTTTGATACATGGAGAAGGGAAAGGAAACCATGATTGGGGACCTTAGGTACGATGCGTGTCTAAATTAAATGAAAGGGTGGGAGGAGGTTAACTGTTTTAATAATATACCTGGCTTTGAAGTAATCCTTCCTTTATCACCTTCTTCCAGAAATTGAAAAAGTATTGTCTCTTTCAAATCAAATCTTTGCAAATTGGGTGGCTCTAGAAACACAGTGAACTGAAGCACTGGACTTATTTTACAGTGTTTGTGTAGCGGAAGTGTGTTGGCTTTCTTTTGGCTGCTGCAGCTGGGAGGGAAGTCAGCCACAAGTATGTGCAGGCATACAAACCACACAGGCATACCTATTGCACAGGCATGCAGTAATGTTCCTTCTTTCACTGAACATTGCCCAGGAGTTCTTGGAGTCCTCTAGAAGGTAAACAATTAATATATTTATTAATTTAATAACATAGCTAATTAAATTAATAATAAATTTATTACAGCAAGCAGTAACACCAGTGAAATTCCCAAAAATCTGAGGAATTGCTTTTACATTCACTGCCTGATTAGGATAACTCAAGCTGTCTTTGTGCTGAAAATTTATCATTTTGGTAGCACCTCAAGTTTGAGATTAGTGGTTTCATTGAAATCTCACTTTGTCTTTCATGTTTTAGCCACTTCTAATAGTAGGATGTGTATAACTACATGCAGTTGGAGACAAAAAGAGGCTTAGAAACTCAGGAACAAGGTGAGGATTTAGGGGTGTTTGAAAATGCTGGTCAGCTAAGGGTAAATATAAGAATGGTACCTGTAACACATGTCAAGCTGTAAGTTACACATGTCAAGCTCTAAGTTTCACATATCAAGCTATTCATATTTTACATCATCTGAAAGATTGCTTTATATTAACACTATATGTGCTCATTCTTTTGTATACTTTCTTAGAGACCTAATGCATCATATTGTCATCCAATGTCACTCTATTGTAATGGCAAAAATGCTTATTGTGTTGTCATGTGTCATGTCATCATTTTTGAGATGATGACTTAGAACTGAATGTTGGAGTATAAAACTGCTCATGTGGCAGTTAGCACAGGAAGGCTGCAAAGAAGGGCAACTGTGAGGGTGAAGAAAATAGATTTTTGTGTGAAAAGATACAGAACAACTTTATAGTGTCTGACAATGACTGAGAATATGATTTCTGTTGCTACATACATGGGCAAAATGGAAAATAACGCTGAGAGGGAGAATAAGCTGAAGGCAAATACTGCAGCTGTAGAAAATAACAAAGACCCAAACTTAAGTAGTAGCTAGCCATCAATAAATTTAGAGCAGAAATTGGAAGAAAGCTTCTAGCAACTGGAGGAGTTCAGCTCTGCATCAACTTCTCAATGGAAACAGGAAAAAGAGAAACTAAACAAATGGGTTTTATAAATTAAAAGTTGCCTAAAACAGCTGAGAATTGGATTTGAACCAGGTGATTCTATTTGATGCTGAGTTCCTTTAAAATTTGTGTTTTTCCTTCATCTCTAAGTGAGATGACTTGATCCTTTGTTTGTTTCTGTTTGTCCAAAAGCCCGTGTGTCTGCAGAGATGAGCATGTTCTCAGTGGGTTATTCTAGCGGGTTATTACATCCAGCATGCAGCCCCTGACTTAGTTTACATCAATAACTGCTACTTTTTAATCAGTGGCACCACAGTGAAAAGAAAGCAGGAGTCTCTGATTAAGCCTTACAACAGCGGCTTCAGTGAGTCTGACTTTACTGTCTTATGCTGTGTAGCGCCTTAGAAGGAGTTGTTCTGGTCCTAAATCCTGTAGGGATTTCAGTAGCATTTTTCTTAGAAGAAGTCCTGCCAACTTCAGAGGAATTTGTGTAAGGCTGAATTTGGTGTGAATAGGACCAAACATGAATCCGTGTGATTTTGGTTTGATTCTTACTTTTATAATAAGTTCCTATTCAGTATGTATAAGGATGACAAAATCAGACCAGTAGTATGTTTCCAGTCACATTCTTATTGCAGAAAAGAGAAATAAATAAAACTCATTCTCTGATGGAATTTGAAAAAATAGTAATTTTATGGTAGTGAGAGCTTCATTTTTTGACAGTAACTTTTTATAGCAATTACATTTTCAGACACAGGTAAGAAATCATCAACCAGATGATTTCAGAAAACTGTTTCACTGATTTTTTGTCTCATTTTTGAGAGTTTTGTGAGTTTGGCAATGCTCCTCATGGCTTACAGAATATGAGTGAAATCTTTCCTAACACAGCTGAACACAGAGACAATAGAAACATGATAGTGGTATATGTGTTAAACTGGTATTATGGGGATTTACGGAATGTATGTGAAATCTTTCCTACCACAGCTCAACACGGATGCAATAGAAACATGATAATGGTATACTCAGTATGTGTAACATTAAGTATATTTTGTTTACTTCATAACTGACATTATGAAGTAAACAAAAGAAAACTCAAAGGAAATCATTGCTGTGCCCCAACATGTATCAAAGATATTTTGATATTTAAAGTTTAAATCAGCCAGTGCTCTTACTCTGAATGTCAAAGTGCAGCTACATTGACAGCAGAGCAGTTGTAATGAAAGGGTCACTTTGAAAGTCATGAGTTTTTTTCAATGTGAAATACCATCAGGGAAGAAAAAAACCTCTTCTCTCGGATGTGCAGCACAAACAAAGGTGTGATAGCACACATGTAGGCATAAAAGTACAGAATTGAAAGGCAGCACCACTGTTATTGCCTGAAATAGGCATTTACAGAAGCTGTGTGTGATGTATTAGCTTCTTCTCTTCAGTGGGATGTAAGAATTTCTAATGCTCGTGGCCTCACACAGAGGCATTCTTCTAGTCCATTTTGAGGAAGAGTTTGGAGCTTGCTTGAGTGGAAAAAACCTCTTTGTATTAGAAAAGTGTATGTATGATGGTAAAAAGAAATAAACCCATGTTACTGTGTTCTTAATTAAAAAGTGGTAGATTTGAAAGTTGAGGCTAATATTAAAAATTTCTTTTATTCTGTACACTAGAAGCCTTTAGTCTTTCCAGCAGATAGGTCTCCTTTGATAATGTCAGATAGTTCTTGCATCAGTTATGAAGAATATTTGTGCAGAAATAACCTTTAATTTTCCCAGGAATCTAAGAAAGTTTGAGCTGGTGATAGTTCCAAGGCTTTTGTGGGCACAACAGTAGATTTAAAACTTGCTGCACTAAAAGCAGTTAAATATTCCAAATTGAGTTACAATTCGGTTCAGGAACACATAACGATCTCAAGATACATAATTATTGTGCAATACATACCAGTCTGAGTTGAGGATTTGCTGGGGGACCTCTGGCTCTATCTGCTGACTGTTGTGCCACTCCATTGCATTTTAGCCTCCCATCACAGCCTGGCATGTTAATGCCATTGCTTTAGTTCCTGTGCTGTGCACAGCAGCAAGAGAATGGATTTACCTTTCTTTTTCTGGTTTTCTCTAACAATGAAGAAAGTTCCTGCCTACACTGAGGGCAGGAGTATTTTCAACTACTGTTAAGTCAAGGAGGTGAAAGGATGGGAGGTTTAAGGGCTTCCCATGAGAATTTTTTCTTTGTTTGCCTTTCAGTGAATAAACTGAGGTTTGGGGCTGTTAAATAGAACTAGAATTGCTTTAAATCTGGCTATATCTTCATTGAATTTTTGAGAGGAGGAAGACAACATGCCCCTTTAAAATATTGAATACAGTGTAATTCAACATACATGTTGGGATTAATACCTGGTTTATGGTTTATTTGAATACTTCTGTCTTTAAAGAGCAGCATAGAGTAAATGTGCAGCTTTTAACAGTTCTGTTGCAGAAGTGATTTCAATTCTTTATAATTAGTGGAAGTTCTAGAGAAAAATGTATGCTTAGTGTTTGAAAGGTAACCAGGTCTGTTGGGTAGAGGAATTGCTGGAGATGACACGTGGAGTTCTTAGCAGCAGGAAAAATTATGAACTTTATGTCTTTAACAATAGATTTTACAAATTATCTTAATTGAAGCTTTCAAAATGTGAATGCTTTGACACTTGAAAACACTCCCCTTACCTTCAGTAGCATGTTTTCCTGAATGATCATTAATTACTTAATGATGGCTCACAACTCTCACACTTGAGAAATTTACTGCTGGAAAAAGACAACCATGTGTTTTAGAACTTCGTGTAACCATGAAAAATTGATTTATTCGAAAGTTGCAAAAGTGACATAAGTACATTTATTCAGGTTAATGAAGATAGAGAAAGCCCAGTACAAAATATACTGTTTCTTCTGTGAATTAGTATAAAAGATTAATATTTACAAAAATGCAGACTAATAAATATATAGAACAGTATGTGCAGAACTAATATAAGGCAATAAAAATATTTATTTTCCTTGTGCCCAGGCACAGTCTGCAGCAAAGAAAAGCTGTAAGTTCACCTCATCTATTTTTGGCTAAGCTCCATGGCTAGCATTTAAATGCAAATATTAATAATTTTACATTGCAATGAAAGTTGCTCTAAGGTCTAGACAGTGTTTCTTGGTAGCCAGGCTACTCTGTAGAAAGCTAAATAAACACCAGTAAGAGAATTTCAGGGTTAAAAATGGGTCAGAAGGTCAATCACAGGGGTAGTTTGATGGTGTCAGTTTGACCAAGTAAGCAGTTATGTTCTTTGAATCTCCAGATGTTATTTGCCCTACTCCAGAAACTACACTTTTTTTTGGAACCCTCGGTTATGGCTTTGATGACTTCTTTCTGAATTTTGTTGGAGAGAAGGTTAATATCTTTCATCGCAGCAAGACTGTTACTGTCTTCAAGATGGGACTTCTAGTCAAAGGGCTCTTTAATTTTCTTTCCTCTTTGCTAGCAGATACTGCTAATTGCTACACATATTTCAGTTATCAACCACAATAAGAAACATTTACTGTTCTCCCTACGTCGTCTACCATCCTAGAGCAGCAGCCAGATTCTTAAATTGCTGGCATTTGAGGACCCATGCCCTGAAGACTTCAAAAGTTTACAGAAATCATAAATAGTGAAAATGTGGTCTGTTGTCATCTGAAACAGCAGAAGAGGGAGAGACTCTTTTGTCCCAGTTTCTCTGAGAATTTGGTCCACTGTTTTTACCCTCAGCATCTTTCAAGATGAATGCAGCTGTACGATGATGCAATTGTGCACAGCCACTATGGTTAATTTGTTTGTTAAAGTATTTCATGAGGAAAGCCTGACATGCCACACTGAGTTTTCAAGACTGCTTTAGCATGCATAGGTTCACAACCAGCAGCATTTTGTGCTAAAGGGCTGTCAACCTCAATTCCTGACAGGGAAATCATGTCTGATGACTTTGTAATTCTTTCAGTAGATTATTATAGAAGTAATAAGCCTAGACTAGATAGAGATTGCATTTTTACGAGTTTTCGGTCCTGCCATAGTGATGTGACTGTACGAATATTTCACTTACCCAAGACTGAATATACTTGTGAGTCTTTAATACATATATTTCCATAACACTGCCATTTTTACAGGGGATGAAAATGTATGAGACACTTCTGTGCTTTTATGAAAGAAAAAACTCTCTCATCATTGTTTTTAATATTGTAATATTAACAGAAGTGATGCTAATCAGTGTCTGATCATCATTGTTACTGAGAATACTTATAAAATGAATTATATTATAAAGACTCTTAGTCATAGCTCAGTAAAGAAATTTTTTCCTTCACATTCAAATAGAAGAACAAAAAGTCAGGCTATAATTAGAATTCTGATATTATAAAGTGAGTCTGAAAATATAGCAGAAATGTTTAGAAGACTGTTTACATGTAGTTAAAAGAGTGCATTTCTTAAGTGTATTTTGTTCTTCAGTAGTTATGCAGAATTATAATGATGAAGCAGAAGGAAATATTGCAAAGCACCAAGTAGAAATTTAATGCTGAAGTTCGGCTTTTACATAAAAAAGCCCAAAACAGCCAACACAAGAAAGTCAAACAGCAGTAATAATAATCATAATAAAAAGTAGTTACAAAATATCACACCAGACTGAAAATGTTACCAAAACACCAAAAAAAGGTGTATTGGATTTGTACCGCAGTTGGCAAAATGGCATGTCTGGACTACTGGTTTCTATTACAATTAAAAAAACAAGCAAGGAAAAGCCATTAAAAATTGAAGATATTACCCAGGCTTCTAGGAAACAGTTGTATTTAAAAGATTACAGAGCGCCTCTTTAAAGATTGAAAGATGCATTTTGCAAAATTCTTCCTCTATCCATTGATCCATAGAGGTGGAAGAAACTCAGTGGTTGCATTGCATTCCCCACTGATGGTACTCTTGCAGTCTATTTTCCCATTAGCTTAATGATGATTTTGGGGGTGCTTGGGGATTTTGATTGTTGTTTTGTTATTTGGGGAGGTGGAGAGGGATGTTACAGCCAAAGTCTGGGTAGAAACTAACAGACTTTTGCTCTTTCACCGAAGAGCATTGAGTTGTTTTTCCAGCAATTTTTTCCAGGATCTTTGTCTCACTTCCATTGTTCCTTTCCCACAGCTACCCTCTAGAGTTGCTTTTTGCCCCTGGAACTGCAAATACTGAGGACTTTCATTGGGACAGTACTGTATCTCCCAACCCTATTAGGATATATCAGTCTTCTCTGCATGTCTTGCCTTGCAGTCAAAAGCTGTTTTCCTTGATCTTGTTTAGAGGTACACAGATTTATTTTTATTTTTTTCCAAGACGGAGCACTGTTCCAAAGTACTTGTCTGTTTTACCAAAACATCTGACTTGAAAGATTCCTTCTCTCCAATCATGGAGTTGGGAAGTCTAGGAGCTCTTGCCCTAATCAGGGCTCTCAGGATTTCCAGAGTCCCTGCTGCACAGGTAGTATTTGGAGCGCTGTGTCATCCAGGAGGCCATGAGGCTGAGTCGCCATGGGTAGTCCTCCTGGTGGGGCTGGGAACCCTATGACCGGCTGTAGAGCCACTGCCTGAACACAGTTTTGTCCTGTGTGTTGAAAGGCTTAAGAAGAATTGCTTTCTTTTTACTGGTTCTGAGAGCACAAAGTTCTCATCACCCCTAGAGCTGATTTATCAATGTAATAAATCTCTCTGATTTGTATTAGGCATATATTCTTTTAGCAGTCTCATTTCGTAAATCATATATATAGCCATGACTTCAACTCCCAGTTAGGTACTGGATACAAACAGAACGAGGACCTGAATATTTTTCTTCTTCCTTGTCCTCTGTATTCTCATTTTTGCACTGAATCAAGTAACTTCTGCCAAGCAGTGTTTGCAACGGCTCACTGAACAAAGCAATAAGAATGTTTACTTAATTTTTCTTAAGAAAACATGTAGATGTCTGCGCAAATCTTAATATATATTTGAAAATCTGCAGCACATATTCTAAGAATATTAATTCTATTCTAGCATTCCAATTTCATGTATGAAATGCAAATGAATAGAGATTCTGGACATTTACCAGCACACAACATTGATTCTAAATGTAACTGGACTAATTGTGGAGGGAAATGAATAAAATACACAGATACAGAAGTATTGTTGCATGACTAATTGTATCGCGTGGGTTTAATCTAGTCTCATTAAAAAGCCCATTGATACACAAGTCCTGCAATAAGAGATTTGTAGTTTCCAATAGACATAGCATGCTAACAGGTATAACAATCTTTCTTTAATGGCACTGCAGTAATTCAGAGCTTCTTCCATTGTGTTCACTGCAATGTTGAAAAGAACAAAGTACTCGAAATGAATCACTGTAATTATTGTGGTCAATGCATTACCTCTTTAGATTCGTGTACAGAAGCTACCTTGCTGAAAACTCCTACAGGAAATGCTAATACACATTTTTGAGCTTGTGATCAGAGCTAAGATAAGGCTGTTTCACTAAAAATTGCATGGAAAGCCTCCCAGTGAAATGCTAATGCCAGGTTCATCTTCCATAAGAAAGAACATCAGTTAGCTTTTTGGTGAAATTTTTTCACCCACGTTCAAACACATGTTAAAGTTGCAAAACCCATGACAAAATGTTTAAAGACTGTTTCAAAAAACACAGTGGTTTGATTGCTTTTCGCTGTAGTTTTCAAGCATCCAGGTTTGCACACAGGCCAGTATGGACCCATCTAGCATAGTGATGGTATAGGAGATATTGCAAGGAGTCTGACTCTCTAAGAAGTAGTTGATGAGACACCATAATATTGTGATCTCCGTAGCACACACCCAACTGACATAGTGAAAGCGTACTACAGCTTCTTTCAACACCCTGATTTCTATATCAAGCAAGCCAAGTTCCAGGAGCAAAGGGGTCCTTGAGCATATCTCTGGCACCCTGAGGTGAATGGTTCAGCTAATCTCAGGTGCCTTGCTTGGTTGTGTCTTAAGGCTTTTACCTTTTTTCCTTCAGTTTGTCCAAATTTCTTGTTCACTCAGTTGTGGAGTGTGTTCTTAACAGTGGTATGGGTCTTGGCAGGTGTTTGCATCCCTTGCTCTGCATCCCAGTAAGGTCAAGTCTCTGCTCTTCCAGGCATATAATAGACAGCAATGACCTGGCTTCATTCAGTTTCTAACATACTGTCGTGGTTTAAGCTGTAAATCAGCCACGCAGTTTGTTAACTCACCTCCCCCTCCTAAAAGAGCTGCCGCGGT
>JAOEHY010010304.1:2315-21827 GCA_025447955.1 Psilopsiagon aurifrons
GGTAAGTGCTAAATATATTTCTTAATTCATGCATTACCTTGAGTAGAGTATGAAATTATAGCAGGCAGTTACATACATATAAAAGCAACTTGTAGTCTTGTCTTTCATTGGCTCATGTAAAAAATGAATAAACATATAGATTGAGCTCTCTGAACAATGTTAAGAAGTTTGGACAACGAATGATGGTTGAGCTTCAAATTTTCTGTAGAGAAATACTTTAAAAGTTAATCTTCTCTATAGACTTCTTGACTTTTTTGAGGTGGAGAGAAGCTTAATTTCTAACACAGTCAAGAGATGTGCACAATTCCCAGACGCAGCTATCAAAATTATATGAAACTGCAAGTAGATAGACAACAGATAACGTGACAAATACACAAAATGAAGGTGACTGTCACTGCCTTCACTCTCTTTTTAGCTATTTGGTGATGCAATATTGTATTAATGTAGAGGGGCTGGACATCTGAAACCAATTGAGCTATGTAAGTTGTTCTTGTGGTTGGACAGAAAAACGCCCTTGCGGCTTGTTACACATGTAGGAGTAGACTTGGCCATGCAGTGTGAACTGCAGCAGCCCTGATGCTTCCCAGGAGCTCAGTGAGTGCTTGCTGCACGTGTGGTACCCAGGTGTACAGCCATCTCTGCCTACTATTCTCTGTGAAGGTACCAGGGAGCAGATGTTTGTTGGCCAAGGTGGAGTGCTTAAAAGGGGCTAATTACTGGGGCAGAGTCCAGCTAGATGATTTTGTTCTCTAAGCATAGCCAAAAGATAATGTTTTGTCTTTTCAGTCTTTTGCTCTGTAGAGCGCTTTTCCTATACTTATGTAGTATTATATTTTTCTATTGTGACTAATTTGAGTTAAAGAATGAAAATAATCTTTCTTTTCTTAAAAAATGAAAACAGTATTTCCTTTATTTTTTCTGTTCACTTCATTTACTTCTTGCCACTGAGATTTGTGTCGTTCCCTTAGAAAAATCAAGTATTACTCCTTTGTCCTTATGGCCAGACCTAAAGACAGAATAAGCCTGCAGCCAAATTCCCAAACTGAGCTCTAACAATCCAGCCAACTTTCATACTTTGCAGTCTGCACACAGATGTTTTGGAAAAAAGGTGTATTATCTGTATCCAAGACTGAACTTTTCAACAGTAGAAGCAGCAGAAAGCATGATGTGGATGTCAACTGCAATACACCTAAACTGGATTATTTGGAATCATTTTCTTTCAATAATTGAAAATAGAAAAAGTACTGATATGTTTCTCCACTTTGCTTTCCAGCCCTTCCTACAGGAGGTTCTAATAGCCTCATTTTTGAATACTTGCAATAAGTGGTTTTCAGTTTCTGATTATGAATTTCACTGAGCCAATAAAAGTTTTGAATTCCCTTTTAGCAAAATATTTAGTGATTGCTGACCTCCTTAGGAGACTTACAGTGTTTCTAAAACTAAGGTATTCCAATGTCAGCATCAGCATATAATCCATTTTCTTTCTATAATGTTACTTATTTCCCATTCAGTTCCTTTAAATGTAAATAATTGAAGTAAAAGTTGAACTTACGAAGAAAATTTAATTTACAAAATGTGATTTTTTTTTTTTTAAGCCAAAATAAATCATAAAAATGTGGTTTGATTTAATCCATGTTTTTGTAGCCAGTCACTGACTGCACTGGACTATGTAACGCTGATTATATACGCATACACAGCAGCAAAGAATACACCTATGCAGGGCATGAGCAGCTAGTTTCTCCAGAATGCTGTGGGAAACAGTGTCAAATGCTTTACTTAAGTACAAAGGGAAAATGTCCACAGCCTTTACCTCATCAACCAGGTGGGTCACCTTGTTGTCGAAGGAGATCAAGTTGGTCAAGGAGGACCTGCCCTTCATGAATCTATGCTGACTGTGCCTGATCCCTCCATTTTCCCCACATGTGCTTTGGAATCTCACTTAGGATCATGGGCTCCATGTTCTTCACTGGCACTGAGGTCAGGCTGACAGGCCTGTGGTTTCCAGGGTCTTCCTTCCTGCTGTTTTTGTAAAGAGGCATCATGTTGCCAACCTCCAATCCTCTAGGACCTGTCCATTAGACCAGGATTGCTGATAAATGATGGAGAGTGGCTCAGCAAGCTCCTCTGCAGCTCCTTCAGAGCTCCTGGGTGTAACCCATCTGGCCCCAAAGACTTGTGTACATTTAAGTGGAGCAGGAGGTTGCTAACCATTTCTTCCTGAATTATGGGGGCTTCAATCAGCTCCCCATCTCTACCATCCAGCTAAGGGAACTGTGTACCCTATGAATGGCTAGTGTGACTATTAAAGACTGAGGCAAAGGCAGTGTTAAGTAACTCAGCCTTTTCCTCATCCTCACTCACTATGTTTCCTCTAGTATCCAGTAGAGGATGGAGGTTCTCCTTGGCCCTCCTTTTATTGCTAATATATTTGTAAAAGTACTTTTTATTAACTTTTATGGCAGTGACTAGATTTAGTTTCATCTGTGCTTTCACCTTTCTGACTTTCTCTGTACATAACCTAATGGCATTCTTGTATTTTTCATGGGGTGACAGTCCCTTCTTTCACAGGGGATAGATTCTCTTTTTTTTTCTCCTGAGTTCAAGCAGTATCTTCCTGATCTTTTCAATTGATGCAAACCAGCATCAATGTTTAAAAACGGGACCCATTCAAATTTATAGATACAGCTGCTTGGTTGCGTGCAGATGGGCTTGACTCCTTTCAAGTATGCTCTCATCTGATTGATGTAGGTGAGGTCTGATCCAGAAGCTATGCCAAGTGTTAGTGGAGCTTATCTTTCTTGTTAAGATATCTTATTACTTTTGCTACAGTCTCACGCAGATGGAGATTTCCAGTTGGGTAGAAGGAGATCATGCATCTGCCTTACCTAGTTCAGTACTATCAGTCCAGTAGCTGATAGCTCATAACAAATCTGTGGCTTTGTTATCCAGCCCTATGGCTTGTAAGCACACTACTGAGTGATGCTCTTTGATGAACAGCCAAATGTATTTATGCAGTCTTGAATTATGAGCATGTTTTTCTGGAGCACTGAGTACTTGCAGCTACCATTGAAATAGTAGAATGGTTTAGGTTGGAAAGGGCCTTAAGATCATCTAGTTCCAACCTCCCTGCCATGGGAGTGGACATCTTCCCCTAGACCAGGTTACTCCAAGCTACATCCAACCTGGCCTTGAACACTTCCAGGGGTGGGACATTCACAACTTCTCGGGGCTACTTCTTACAGTGTCTCACCACTCCCACAGAAAAGAATTGTGTCTAGCTCAAGTGGTAAAACTTCTTGCACCTTTGAAATTAGACACTGGGCAAATTTTATCTTTGTAATATTCTTTTACCAAGGTCTCATTTAAACTGAGGTTTCATTATTGTATTTTCACAGGGCAGTATCTTAGACCCTATTTCTGAAAGCAGTGTATACAATGCCATTGAGCAGAAATTATGTAGAATGAAATTTACTGTCTTGGCATGGATATTCTGTATTTTTGTGGAATTTCAAACTTGGTGTACAGAACATTCTGTTCAAAATAATGGTTTAGTTTGTTTTGCATTGTTGACGGTACATTTTCCAAAGGAAGCAAGAAGAAAAATGCTATTTACTTGACAAGCTATTCCAGACAATTGGAAAGATAGTTTTTCCTGGCACCAAATTGCTTTATACAGAATTGAGTGTAAATGCCAATATTGATTAAAAAGTCTCAGGTATTCATAAAATCCATGTTAACTACATAAAACAGCACAATGAAACTACACCCAAGGGGCATTTACGTAATAGAGGACTCCATCGTGGTAAGTCTTAACAGTATTCCCAAGAGTAGCAAGAGTAGGCTTATGGCCTCCATATAGACTAAACCAAGGGTTTGCTCAAGAAATTCATGTCTTACTCCAAAATATAAATCACAGGTGCTTGTTGGGTTTACATAAGCACAGTGTACTTCCAAGAAAGAAATGGAGGTGTGGAAATCTTGGAGCATTTCAGCAGTGTTTCAGAGCATAAACTGCTGAAAAGAGCTTTGTTTCCTTCTGCATCATTTTGTAACCTCGCTCAATATCCTGTCTACTTTATATCCTCACTGTGAACAATATATGATAAGATGAAAGGCAGTTTACATAAAAGAAGGCCGTCTCCTTGAAGAGAACTTATAAAGTGCATCTCCTGTATGTTCCTTTAATCCTTTGTGAAGCAGTGAACCACAGTTTTGCCCTCCGTTTTGAAACTTTTCCTTAGTTCCACGGACCATATAAATTTGTTGTGAAATAGCTCCGTGGTTTTTTTTTTTTTTTTTTTTGTCTGCTTTCCTGTGAGAGAGAAAACATACAGGAAAAACTGTCTCCTGGCATGTGTGAGCCTGCTGACAACATCACAAAGCAGTGAAAATGAACGTATCTTCTAAAAACCTCCATACTACCACAAAGCAAGCTTAACATGCCCACACTTGCATAACGGGATTGAATATTTGTGCTGTGGTAGTGTCTGGGGGCTGAGAGAAAGTTGAGCTCTACACAATAAAACCGAAAAGCCGTGTCCAAAGCAGCTGCAGTCTAGGTGAGGGCATTGCCCAAGCTCTGTTTGTGTGCTTTGGTGTAAGAATAACGCTCTTTCAGCTGCAGGAGGATTGCCGAACCAATTCTGAGACAGGAGTAAATAGCCAAGACAGTAAACTGCATATCATAGTACTTGTTTAGGTTTTATGGCCACTACAGTGAAGCAAATAATAATTTCCAATGCTATTGAACACAGGTAACCATTCAGCAATAAAGAAAAGCAGGGAAATAATAGAACTTTCTAATTCACATTTGAAAAAAAAACACCTACGCAGATATATAATGTAGAGACAGGATTATTTTGTGCTACCAATGGATTTAGTTAATGAGCAAATGCTCTGTTTTAAGTTCGGTTTTGTTCTTTATTCTGTAGGCTGATGAAGACTTTGCATCTTTGTGTCATGGAAAAAAAAGACAGACCCAAGCAGAAGGAAAGGCGAGAAAGAGAATCGGAAATGGGCTAATAGATAGGAATAGTACTGTGTTTGAAGGCAAAGGGGCAGGTACTGATCCAGGATGTGCACCAAAAGTCTGTGTCTCACTACCTTCAAATCCCAGCACAAGAAAGGGTGTTTAAAGTAACCCTTCTGTTTGTTCTCTCCCCTTTCCAAGCTCTTTATGGTTTTATGTTGTTGGCTTAAGTGCCTGTTTCTGCGATGAGATGGCTTTTCAATCTTCTGTAGCAACTTCAGAGCTGCCAAAGTGGTTTTCTACAGGGAGAAAAGTAAAAACTATTCCATGAACAGTGAGAACCAGTATGATGGGGCAGGAACTTGGTATTTTTTTACCTCACAAGCCATATTTATATTTTTTTAGCTTTTTTCATTTTGTTATTTTAAAATCTATTAGAAAAGTGACACCTGCAAGCCAATTTATTGGCCCTGTGCTGTTTCCTTTGTGCAGTAAACAGAGGGCCATTTTAAAAGATCTCCAGAGACCTTTAAAGTCCAATAAACAGTACTATATATCTCATCCTCGTGTTATACATGCTGATTCTTATCTAGAAGATCGGTGAACTTTCCTGGGATGTTCCAGAGACAAGATGATATAGATATGTCCAGAATTCAGGTAGCAGATTTTTTTTGTCTAGGATGAGGAAAAATTACTATCCTTTCTTGTCCAGTCTTATATATGCCAGCTGCTAATCCAGCTGTCAAGATTGAGGAAAGGAGAGAGGATGGTAGAAAACTGAGAGAATTGCGGTTCATCTCTATTTATTATTATATTATATTAAGGTGGTTCACAAGTGTAATAGTGAACCAGAGCATCTGGGCTAGGTCACTTAATGTTCTGATACTGATTATGCATGCACTTTCCATCACAAACCAAACACTTCAGTATTTTTCTGTGTGGTCTTCCAGTGACTGTAAACAAAATTACTATTCTGTTTTCTGATGTTTGGTGCAGCATTCCTGCAGAATCAGGCCTCTTGTACAGCTGCTGTGCACATGGCATTGGTAAGGAGGTAAAACTGGGTCAAATCAAGAACGAGTCTTTCCTTGAGAGGCTCAAGAGTCTGAAAATTGAGGAAAAAACAACATAATAGGAAACAAAACAAGCCATACTTTTTATAGTGCAGTTCAGATATGTTTTAAATTGTATGTACTTGATAGCGAAATGTCTCTGGCAACTTTCTTTGGCATCCTCTTTTTTTTTGGATTTACCACAGAAGCTGGTCTTGAAGTAACAGTTCTGCGATGAAGGATTCTGAGTCAGTAACCACATGACTGTGGTCATCTGTGAGCTGGTGTTGACCCCTTAAAAGGGGAAGAAAGAGCAAGAATGATAGCATCTAAGATATCTAAAAAAATAGAAAAGGAAAAGGAATACGATGCTGTTAATTGATGTTTTAAAATCTCATGACGTACTTTTTTTCCTAGCGTGTGAGCTTCTATCCTGCCTGGGCTCTTAACCACTTCTAAGCTGTTGCAACCAGGAAGCTTCTGTTCTTTGTCTAAATTTGCATCAGCAGAGACTGCATGAGCAGAGATTAAGTCTAAGCCTGGTGAAAACCCATGAAAGAAAAACTCTCCAGGAAGGAGTGTAGGGGCAAATCTGGTTGTGGAGGTGGATGCCTACATGATACAGTATGCGATGCCTACCTTTGATGTTCCCTTTGCCCTAGGAAGTAGTCCAAAATCCTAAGTAAAATAAGGAAGCATCCTAACTGCTAAGGGAGAGAGAAACACCACAGAGAAGTGCTCCCATTAGGGCTAACTAATAAAAAATGCTAATTAAATCCTTCCCCTTTTCTGCACTGGAGGTGCTTTAATTAAGTCTGCAACAGAGATGACTCTGCTCACTTGGGATTTACGACCACAAATTCTCTAATGAGGTTTGACACCCACATATGTTCTTTGAAGCTATGTTTATGCTGCTAATTAAAAAGGGGCCATGAGCCAAACCCTGACCTCAAAGCCAATTGGCAGAAGCTGGCTCATGGCTGCGCAGCCAAGAGTAGCTCCCTCTGGAACAAAATTGATCTTAGAGGGAGTTACCTGCAGCAGTCTGAAAGGGAGCCAGGGTGTAAACTAATATTTAAATATTTTGGATGACTCGTGGGCTTGCTTCTTAGCCTAAATTCCTAGCTCTCTTATTTAGCAGTAGAGATGTACCTTCTGAGAACTGGGCAGAGCTTGAATCGTAAAAGATAGCCTCTGAGATAGTAACCCTCTATATAGGTATTGATGGCTGTAATGACTCCTGAAGAAGCAGCAGACCTGGTTTCTAGGATATCACAGCTCCTATCTCAGAAGAGTAACACTGTCATGAGGTTCCCTCATTGAACTGGATAGAAAAGACAAACAGAAAATTTGGGCCAGAGAGAGGACACAAGTTGCTGCATAACTTTGAATACTAGTGGTTAAGGGAAAGGGGCACTGTGTTGGTTTTTTTTTTTGCTTGTTTGTTTTTCTCCTGGGACTATTTCAGTGCTATAGATGTAATGGTTCTTAAAGCGAGGAATTTTCATGCAGTTTAAATGCCTACAGATCCTTTTATTGGCTCTATTTAAAAAACAAAACAAAACAAAATGAAAAAAACCCCAACAAAAAAAAACCCACAAAAAACAAACAAATAACCTCCCCCCCAAAAAAAACCCAAAAAACAAAAAAGAAGCTTGGAAAAATTACCACGTATGCTACTGTAAAGCAGTCATGACAAATGTAGGTACAAGATGTGTACAAGATGTAGGTATAGTCTGTATATATTATCACAGAAAGACTCATGTTCTGCAGGAGGATCTGAAAAGCATCTGTTGTAATAGCCTTTTTGACTGCTACTTTCCTGGAAGCAGCTGCAGCTGTTAGGTGTACTCAGCATAGTGAATGTTAATGCAGATGTTACTAACATCAGCAGACAGAAGCTGTGGTTCCTGTCTGCATTTTTTTTTCTGGACATAGCTTACAAGAGTTGTAATCATTCCTTCAAAATATGACCAGAGAGGGAAGATTATGGAAGGGAAAATTAGCGGTCTTAAACTCGTATGTTAATTACCTCAATGTTTTGTTGCTATACTCAAAGCAATATGCCAAATGAACATTTTCCTTTTTATAGCTCAGCAGATGAAAATGGGAATGTAATAGCCAAAGGCAAATACATTCATCCACAGATATTCTGCAAATACTTTTTATGGAGTGCTTTCGCAAAGGTTTGTGCTCTGTTTTCAGAGGCTTTCAGGGTGTATTAGTTTTGAACGGTTTCCAGAAAAAAATGTCTGCAGTTCCTGTGTCCTGAAAGAAATCAGGGAACATTTTACTACCTGAAATGATGCAGAGTCTCCTCTGGATCTTAATCAGGCCTAATGTCATAGGAATAAGGTTAGGGTTGGATACGACCTTAAGATCATCTAGGTCCAGCCCCCCTCCTGCCATGGGCAGGGACACATGTAATTGAACTGTTGCTGTTTGTCATCTAACATAATCCCAGTTGTCTCCTCTGAACAGAGCTGCACACCAGCCAAAATACCAGTTAAATGTTTCGGCAGCCCAGATAAGGAAAGTGAAAAGGTTTTCTTCTCCATGGTTCCAAAGCCACCAGCAACAGGATGTCAGGAAACTTTCTATTTCTGCAAAGTAGAAGTTTCACAGGTAGAAGAACATGGAATGTTGCAATTTAAAATAGTATGCTGTGCAACATAATTACTTGGTTTCTAGGGAATTCCTGTTAGGATTACCCACTACCCTAGAGTCTCCAGTGTCTGGGTACCTTTCATAAATGCCTCAGGCTCTTCCCTCCTGGGCGGGACTATACATGCCGTACACAACATCATTGGAGTGACAATTACTGAAGTGGCTGTGGAAGGGCATCTCTGCCCAGAAGAGTCTTCCAGTTCAAATGATAGTGTTCAATATAAGCATTTAAGTTTATTTAAAGCCAGAGTACTATTCTGGTTTTGTTCATTTGGCTTGGCTTGGCTCGGCTTGGTTTGGTTTGTTTCTATGATGCCATGCTGATTAAAATCTTTCCTGTTTTTCAGTTTACCCACTTACCTGCCCATTGAACTCTGTGTTTAATTGAATGTCTGGGAAGTCATCTAGTCATCATTTGAAGTGCTCAGGAGAGAGAAAGACATAAAATACCTTCCCTAGGAAAGTTTTCTTTTGCCTCACTGTTAAAAATAAATGCCTTGCTTCTCACTTCAGTAATGTAAAAATCATCCACCATCATCTTGATCATTTAGAAAAAATAATTTAGAGAGTTCTATATCCCATGTTAGTAACAAAGACAACTTTATAAAAGTCCTCAGGCTTACCAAAAAAGGTGGGAGGCAAAACTTGGGAAAGAAGACTGTAAATGCCATTCGCTAGAAAGACAAAGTAAATGGATGTCCAGCTTGATACATTTGACGAGATTTTCTCAGTGGCAAGAACTGGTAAACTAGGAGCATCATGAGTTGCTGAGTTTGTCATATGGCATGTCCTAGCATCTCAAACATTCTTTGCAGTATTAAACTTCCGTAGTTCAAACTATTTTATCAGACGCACGCAAACTAGATTCGCCAGTAACACGGGAAGTTACCCTAAGGATATGTTTTTTTGAACATTTATTCAAGAAGTATTTTGAATGCTGTTTCAGCTTTCATTCTTAGCTATTCCAGAAACATTCTTGCTTTTGCTGAAGATGAGCAAGTCTCTTTAATCACTGCAGATGCCAGGGAAATGAACGCTGTGAAAATAAATTTGCAAAAATGTTTAGAGAGCTTGTACTCTGTGAGATGAACATTGAATAGATGTTGTTTTACTACATACAGGGGATGTGAAGCCTCAGAAACAACCGTACCTCTCTGATTGTTTTAATTATAACTGGAATTATAACCTGACTGAGAAAACTCTTAGACAACGCTGATATCCCTCCTATTCAGGAAAGCATGAAAATAGGTGCCTACAATTAATTACAATGTATATTTCATTAAGAAGCAATTAATTACAGTTTCAGGATAGGCTGTTCTAAACCTGAAGAGGCAAAGAGCTCATGTGTTAATTTCCAGTTCTCAAATGTTTTAAAAATGATACTTCTTAAAACCTGAGGACACTTTTTAATGAGTTACATCCAACTATTTCAGCAGACTTCAGTGCAGCTGCTTTTCTGATGATCTTCTTCTGATTGTCTTAGTAATTCTAAAAAAAATGTAATTTTCTAAGATGGAATTGGGACTCTGCATTAAGATACCTCCTTTTCCATGTGTTTCTGTCTCAGAGAACCAAATACGCATGCTATGAGAAAGCCTCAGTGTACTTTATTAACAGTGATTAGTTAAGCTTTTTAGCAGCCATTCAGAGGAGAACAGTGGCAGTTCTTGCCATTTTACAGAAGAGGTCAAAGGTACAGATGGTCATGTCCAAGTCTCATGGAAGTCTTATGACTTTCAGGTTTGTGCCAAGTGCTCTGCCTTCTGGAAAAGCCGCATTCACAACAGAGGTTGCCATCAATCACATGATATCTACCTGTGAGCCTCTACATAGATCAGAAACCAGTGCTCAAGAAATGTTTGATTGCCTCTGGCAGAGGTGCTATACCAGCCCTCAGCTTGTTCAACACTAAAAATAATTGTAAAGCATTTTTCTAGCAGTTCCAAATTTTCTTTGGCAAATATGTGTCTGCTTAATCACATGCTGGCTTCATTTTGAGCCGTGAAAATGAATTTGGAAGTGGAAGTGCTACAACAGTGGGTAACTTCATTACTGTACTGGAAAAAAAGATGCCATGGGCCACTCCTGTGGCTTCTGTGTATGTGAATGCACGTATCTTTAAATCTTCATTGCACTTAGTGGCAAGATTGCAGATTTATACAGTCTAGGTCCTCATAATCATGCAGAGATGAGAGAGGCTGTAGAACCTCCAGGTTTGTTTTTTCTCATGTTAGCTCTGCTTTGTATATTATATATTGCTAGTTAAGCATGGAGAGAAAATGCATCATTGTTCATGTACAGCCCAGCACAGCTGGCTGTGTTTTGTTCCCTGTTACTCTTGCTGAGCACAAAAAAAACCCTAAATGGGGATGTTTGCACAGTTATCTAAAATACTGGAATATCTTCTCCCTTCCCTGAAGGAAATATAAATACATAAAAAGGTAAGTTCTAAAACCATTTTAAAACACAGACCTGAAAACTAAACCCTTTTTTACCGGAATGCCAAGAACCTGCTTGAACTTTTTTTGTTTTGTTTTTGTGTGTGCTATTGTGAGCAATAGAAACTGGCTTTCAAAATCATTATAGAAAATATACCATGAAATAAGATTTACATACTCAGAATACATGAACGAGCCACCTGCAGTCTTCTTGTTCATTTTATAAAACATGTTTCTAAAAAAATCTTTTGGGCCGAAAGCAGAGTATTGGTTTTTGAAAGAAAACAAAAAAAATCTTGTTGGCATAAATTACTTCTTTTGCATACCAAAACCTCGGTATTGAGTAAATCACCGTCCCTCATTTTAAGTGCATTTTGAAAGAAAGAGCAAGAGTCTTGCAAGTTATCTTTTAACAGCTCAAGGGGAAAGCTCCCTCCCTTCCTTTCACACCAGCTATTCTTGACCACTAGATTGTCTTCCTGCTTCCTCCCTCTTAGATTTCATGTTTAAAGCTGCAGAAAGTTAAGATAAACAGTTGTCACACTAACATATGACTCAGTAATATTGCAAAGCTTTGTTGGTTTAGGTTTTTTTCTTAGCATTAGGACTACTAGTGCTGCACAGGATAATTGTGGGGATTTTTAAAAAATATAAGCAGCTGTCTGTGGATGTTTTAATTGGAATATTTTTGCTCATAAGAGATCTTTAGAATCTTACTCTTTAAGTAGGTGGCTGTCATCTTTTACAGTCAGACAAGCTATACGTGACTCTCAAATTTCATTACTTTTCTTGTAACTTACATTTATGTGGTCTTTCAAATGATCCAAAAGCTGTTATATATATGTATGCATGCTACCACAGAAGAGTGAGTAGTCTGTTATTGGCAAAGTATTAAAGAAAAAAAGGCCTAGTTTTATGATCTGTATCCCAGGATCTCAAATCCCCACTCAGAATAAACAGGAACTTTCAAAGCTTTGTGCATGACACATACTCCCCAGAGCACTGGTAAACTGCACTGCATTTTGATAGCCCAGAGGATGGGAGGTAGAGTAAACATTCATGAATTTGAAAGTTTTGATTCTGAGATAATAGGATTCTTTGCCACCTAACACTTAAAATACGTATCCCCTTCCTCTTTGGATAAGGAAACGCCAAGTGTAGCGAAAATAAAAGCTTTTATTTGTATTTATTTGGTTTGTAGGATTGTGGTATTCCCTCAACATCTATGGCTCTGAAAACAGTGAAATTTGCCCCAGTATATGTCTGCAGATCTTTTGTATTCAGCAAATCACATTTCTTTTAGGTTAGGGAGTAGCTTGTCAAACATCTGAGAAGAATTAACTATATTATCCCAAAAATAATATATACCCAAATGGTATCCAGTCGGCTATAATGAAGCACATTTAGTCCTGAGTGGCAATAGCCAAAGTATACACATATTTTGAGGCAGTTAACAAATGCTTCTCAATACTGAATGCCACCAAGGAACACCCAAAAGCAGAAGCACTATGGTGTGTGGTTCCTTATTTCCAGTTTAAGGAGTACTCCCATCAAAACTGCAGGAAAAGAGATTTTCCTTTGCTTCATCATTTTTTGTAATCTTTTATAAAGCTTCTCTGCCCTCCTGTCAAGCCATTGTTTGGGAGGGTATTATCTTTATTATATTAAAGGGAACTAATTTTTTAATTCCAGCTCTATCTTTCCTATTTATTAGCTATCGCAAACTATTTTTCAGTCACTCCAGGATTGTTTGGCTACAAGTTCTTATCCATCCTTCCATTTTTGTTTTACTGCAGAACATTTCACTAGTGCATTCAATGCACTTTCTTCCCTTTCTTTGAGAGATTAATTTAGAAAATGTTTTATGCATTTCCCTTTTCTTCTTAACCTCACTTTTCTTCCTAATCCCATCTTTCTTTTGTCTTGTGCCCTTGTCAGAGCACTGTGCTTCTCTTTCCTGAACTCTGACTCCATTGCTACCCCATGCAGTGGGGCTACTCCCACTGTCTCCTTTCCACAACCTCCCTCCTGAACATTAAATATTTTAATGCAAAACCTGCTGCAAACAATTCTAAAAATCATATAACATTATAACATATAACATATTTGTGTTCATGCTGCTTCTTGTTACATCACTTCCTGGCAAACATTTCTCTGTACTGACTACTGGATTTCAGATTGAGGTAATCTACATTCAGGAGCAACCTGTACTTCAGGTGTGGATGGGTGTGTTGCTTCTTGATTGAGGATGACAACTCCATCAGTTGGAAAAGGTTCTTTAAATTAAATGGTGATTTATTATTTACACTGGCTTACTAAAGTTTTTATTTGGCCACATTTACTCTTTAAAGACTGTAAAACAATGGTAAATTGTTGTGGAAATGTTTCTGACTTTGGTGTCTCACGTCTAATCTGATGTCCCCAAAATCAAAGGAGATATTCTGTTTTCAAGGGGATTATTGGTTTGTTTCATTTTGGAACAATGCCTTTTTTTTGTTCTGTGGGACTGTGGCACTGAAAAGCTTTCTCAGTGAGCATGCACTCAAAGACCACCTGGCAAATTCAGCTAGAGCTAAACATGGCTTCTTGGTTTGCTAAACCAGGACCCTGTGAGGGAGGACTTAAAGCTTGGTCAAAGCACCTCTTGTTGTTCTGGTGTTTGATTGCAGGTGAAGAAGAAAGTGGTTTACAAGAGTGCCCTTTGGAATTTGGGGTGTCTTTTGGATGGCCTGCTGCCTGCTGTTAGTAGGCATTATTCAGAATGCTCGAACTTCTGTACCTGTTCTGGGTGCAGGATTTGGGCTAGGGGAACTCACTGATGGATCTGTGTCCTGTGCTTGTGGTAGAAACATGAAGCAATCCCAGGACCTACAGGTCTATGATACCATAACAGACCATTTTTGGTTTAACACAGGCAATGTGTTCTGCCTTTGAAATGTCTTGTATTACATTGCAAAGCACTGTTGGATGTAAATAGCCTAGAGTTTATGAGGCAGACATAGGAAGATAGGAAATTCGTTGATGGAGATAACAGTGCTAATTGGCATTGCTCACATGTCTTCTAATGTTTCTTGAGTAATATTTATTTTTGTTACTTTTAAGTACTTTATATGAAAGAGTGGCTAAATTATACAAAGCAAACTCAAAAGCCAGCAAAGGCAGTTGGCCAAATATATTTTAAACATAAAGGGCAGAAGGTAAAAGCCTTCCAGCTTGGAGAAGGTAGCTTTTTTGTGCATGACTGCTAATATAGTGAGCAAACCACAATAGCACTGAAAAATCTAGACCTCTAATTTAAATACAGTGCAAGATTTCATCTGTATTCCTTAGCCTATTCATTTTTTCCAGGGTAGGTGTAAATCACTGCCTCAAGGGTTCGACCTAAATGTGTCATAATCAGCTTGCTGGTGGAAACGCAAACTTGTTTTAGCAGTCACCAGCAGTAACTGCACTAAGGTACAAACCACCTAGCCAATATGAGTTGTTTTCAGCAGCATATCTTGCTGTATTAAAATAGGGTTTGCTTGTGGGTTATAGTTTGAATATGAAAGGGACCTTTCTCTTTTGTTTGATTTGTAATGTTTGCCTACTCTATATGTCTGCTCTTTCACTGCTTTTGTGTCTTCACAGTTCAGCACCAGTAAAAGCCTAAATGCTAAAAACAAGTAATAAAATAAGAAAGGAGGCTTAGGTATTTGATTTATTAATCTAAGCGGAGAGAAAATCTGGCAAGGGGATCAAATGATAAAGAACAAACACACATGCTGCTCATTACTGCTGGGCTCACTGCCTTCGCCACTATTTCAGTGTCATTGTAGGTCTGCCGGTGTTTCTCTGCCATCTGTTCTTCACTATTTCTGAAATATAAAAAGTATTTATTCCCAAAACATAATTTTTAAAAGTATGATTTTTTTTTAAGCTAACTTTAACCATCCTAAAGTTAGGTATCATCTCCTCCAAGATAGTCATATGGGATTTCCATGAAGACTTGAATCCCTATGGGATCCAATGGATCCATATGGAATTCAATGAGGCTTCTCTTTGGAGAAATTTTTCTCTTTTACATCAGCTTCTCTCTGGAGATATCAGTGTCTCTTTTTATGTTAAAGCAGAGAAAACCTAGGCAACTAGGTCAGACTTTGCAGAGGGAGGAATCCTGCCCCTAATCTAACATGTACCTGTCATTTCCTAAGGCCTCTGGAATGATTGCAAAGGCTGTTGTCCATGCTTTCAAGATTCCCTGCCAGTCAAACATTAGCTTTTATATTAGTGAGTTAAAAGACTCTTTTGTTGTCAAAATTAAGGTACATTCCATCCAAACACTAGTGTTCTTAGTGAGAAATGTGCTTTTGTAGGTGCTTTTATGCATTTAAAGTAAGTGATTCAATGTCATTTGGTGTATGTCCATGGGCAACTTAGGGAAGACTTAAATGGCACTAGAAGAAAAGCTTTGTCTCCTTTGTGTAGGTGCTCACATGTAATATTTACACTGCTCATATAATAAACATGTCTGAAGTTACTCTAGATGTAATACAGCAAATATTATGGACTGTAGCTTATCAAGTAACCACTAAAATTTGTGCAGAAATAAGGTGCTGATAGGTAACAGGGGAGGCACCCATCATGCTAATTAAGTAGTGCTAGGACATTTGTCCTCTGTTTTTTAAATTCATCATGTTTTTGTTTTCCGTACTCTGCCAAATTATGATTCTTTACTCTTAAATGTCAATTTTCATCACTTACTGCTGTTCTTCTTCATTACACAAGTATGCTCCTCCATGGTTTCTGCTCATAAATTGTTTATTTCTGACTCCTGCATGAACCACTTGTTTCCCCAGTAGTTAAATTCATTCACACTTCGTGCATTCCTAAACAGATATAAATGAAATAGATGCATCTAATGTTGATGTGTAGCAGCTTTACAATGTAACGGCTATGTACAAGAGGCAGAACTGTCGTTAAGAGGTAACAGAGAAGAAAATCAGATTGTCTGTCTTTTTTGTGACAATTGAGTTTTCACTTTTTACTATAATTCAGAACACAATTAATATAAATTATCTATGTCCTAAGAGGGAGAACAAGGAATGAAGAGGTCTAATTTTTCTATTGAAGTTAGTAATAGTCCTAGAAAATTATGTGAGATGTAATTTTCTGCTTTTTATGAAGAGGGATTTTTTAAAAAATAATTAAAATATTACCTTGAAATACAATGCTTGGTATTAATCACACCAGTTATCTCATCCTGACAGCAGTACAATTGCTTTGGCTTTACTATAATATATGAAAACTAAACAGAGGTAAATCCACAAGAAGTTCCTGGCTTCAACTTGACCATTTTACTTTATGTTGAAAGTATAACTCTTCTTTTCTTGGAGTATTCCCATGAAAGTCAGGCATCTAACTACAGTATCTACAATATGAGTGTCCCTTACGTAGTCAATATGAGGAAGTATGTAGCAAGAAAATAATTCAATCCTTCTGAAATGCTTACTTCTCTCAATTGACATGAGATTTTTTTCATTTCTGCCTCAATTTCCTCACCTAGATATTAGAAACTGCAGGTGACAAATCTCAGGTCTACTGTTATATGTTCAGATTTTGTGTTGTGAAATGTTCTGACAAAGTGCTGGATCTAATGCAGGCAAAGCACTTCCAGATGGGAAAATGGAAAGTGTAGCAGCTACCATACACTTTGAAAACTTGCAAATCCAAAGCAAGCAACAGGAGACAGGACTTGAGAAAGAGAGAACTTGCAGAAATATTTTACATTATCCATAAAGCTACAAATGAAAGAGCCATCAGTTAAAAGACTCTGAGAAAACAGAATCGTTTTTAGGAAGCAATGAAGCAAAATTAAGGTCATTCTCCATCACAAAATAACTCCAGGGTGGGAGGATGGTGTCGTGGTTTAAGCCCAGCCAGCAACCCAGAAACCACCCAGCCACTCACTCACTCCCCTCTCCTTCCTCCCCACGCTCCCAAAGGGATGGGGAGGAGAATCAAAAGAAAGTAATTCCCATGGGTTGAGATAAGAACAGTCCAGTAACTAAGGTATAACATAAACCACTGCTGCTACCACCAATAATAATGATAAGGGAAATAACAAAGGAAGAGAATACAACCACTCACCACCCACCAACCTGATACCCACCCCAACCCAAGCAGTGATCTAACCCTTCTGGGTAACTGCCCCCAGTTTATATATTGGGCATGCGTACTGTGGTATGGAATACTTCTTTGGTCAGTTTGGGTCAGGTGTCCTGTCTCTGCTTCCTCCCAGCTTCCCCTCCTCCCTGGCAGAGCATGAGGCTCAGAAAGTCCTTGGTCAGAGTAAACATTGCTGAGCAACAACTGAAAACATTGGTGTTATCAGTGCTGTTCCCAGGATGAAAGTCAAAACCACAGCACTGCACCAGCTACTAAGAAGGAGAAAAATTACTGCTACTGCTGAACCCAGATGGCCCTTGAGATCTTACCTGGAGTAATGAAAACCAATAGATTTTCCAGCATGATAGGAGAGAATGGGGATTTTAGGGAGAAGGTGATTTTTAGAGAAAAGACTTGGAATTCAAACTCTTCTCAAGAAAACTGACTACAGAAAATGGAAACTCTTGGCACTTAGGGTAAAGCAAATTCAGAAAATCTAATCTGAAAAAGATGTGAAGATATAAAAGCAAGGTCCAGCACCAACTTTCCTGGGGATTAACAAAAAGTGTTAATTATCAGATGAAAGAGTTAATGTTGATGTGATTTTTTCAACTCTGGATTTTACTGTGACAACCATTTTTTTTCCAGCCCCCTTATCTTGGTTTTCATGCTTTCCCATGAAATTGATGAACCTTTTAACTACTTTCAGTGTATACAAACATACATGATTTTCCCATCCTTGTTAACAACTTATTTCTGATTTAACACACCACAAAACTCATTAAGAGTGAGTTCCTTACATGGCTGTATGAGTTCTTTGCTACATTTCTATTTTGAAATTCCCTATGGCTAATGTAATTTCTTGCTGTTTGGTGGTTTGGAGTTTTTATTTTTAACATATTTTAACATTTATTCCTCAGAGCTCTTCTCAAATACATGCTTTTTGTTGTTAGACTTGAGGTTTGGCAACTGCAGTCTTCCCTGTCCAAGACCAAGTTCCTTGGGGTGATGTTATACCTGGAGAGTACCTGCACCAGTCAGCCTGTAAGGCCACAGAAAACAGGAAGGACAATAGCAGTATGGGAGCTTTTGCATTAGTAGGTAATGCATGGCTAAATACAGAAATACTGAAATGTAGCTGGAAACTATAAGCTTAGCATTAAGAACAGTTCTCTCCCTCCAGGACTAGAGCCACAGGCAGTGATCTAGTGGAAAGTGTCCCTGATCATTGCAGGGGAGTTGGATTAGATGACCTTTGAATGTCCCTTCCAACACAAACTATTCTATGATTTTATAGGAGACAGCTTAGGTACTTTCCTTGTTTTCATTTCAAGGAGATACACTTGATTCACCTTCATGACAGGGTATCTGTCTCTGGATGTACACAAAGACTTAGGTGGGCTTTACTTACTTAGCTCTATTTTAGGATTTTTCAAATGAGAAAAGTTTATCCTCCAGCTGCTGTTGAGTCACCAATACCCTTACGTAAATCATCTGCAGTGGAATTCTGCTCGCTTTTGATACCTGAGCTACCACCTATTCTTTCTCTACAGTCAGTAGAGATAAGCAAGCACTTCCATGATATTGTTCATCTCATCTAAAGGTTGACATATAGGAAATGCTTCGGTTTTCTAAGCACAGTTGCCTGCTGCCGTAACATGTCTTGAGCCATCCACATGAGACCGGAAGATAAAGCAGAAGACTTGTATGAGGCCTGTGCTCTTCTCTAACGGAAGGCAGCAGGCCCAGTGTGGTCCCCTGTTGTATTTAAGCTGTTGAATGGAGCCCTAAATTCTCAAAATTTCACCACTTAAGCCATCTAGGAATAAGATTTAGTACCAGACTGTAATTGCCTTAATGTAATGCTTGCAAATGAACTGCATGTCTAAGCTCCCGTTATAATCAAAGCACATTTAATTACTACTCTCAGTGGTGTCTAGTGAGCTAGGATGTAACTTAACAGAACTTTTTCAAGATTGATGATTATAGTAGTTTTTGACCTGACTTGCAAAAGCCAGATTCTTCTATTTTCAAGCACATGGAGGAGTGTTTTAGGGATTAGTCTCATCTGAGAGCAGTGGATATACTTATTAGGAAAACTTTTCCAACCTGTGTACAGATGACAGATCCGTGCTTTGCATTAAAGTAGTTTATCCAGCACCAGTTAGATGAACTTGAATATGTTCATTCTAAACAACTGTGACTTTGGGTTTATCTAGCTCACAAACAATCCCATCCC
>JAOEHY010010307.1:0-17178 GCA_025447955.1 Psilopsiagon aurifrons
AATCCCTTCCTGTTGTCCTTAACATCCCTAGCCAAGTTTAATTCTAAGTGGGCCTTAGCTTTCCTAACCTGGTCCCTTGCTTCCGGGACAACATCCCTGTATTCTTCCCAGGTCACCTGTCCTTGCTTCCACCTTTTATAAGCCTCTTTATTTCTTCGAATTTTCCTCAGCAGCTCCTTATCCATCCAGGGGAGTTCTCCTGGCCTTCTTTTTCTTTTCCTTGTTGCAAGTAAGTTTTTTTAGGGAATCTTTGTTGGGTTTTGCAATTGATACCCAGATTTTGTTCTTAACTACTGTACTGAAGCTGGGAACACAGGGCATAGGATGCTGTTGAGAAAAAGGTGGAGGAGACTGGGACCTGTTGGAAAAATTGTGGACAGACACATAGTCCCGAGTCCCCTGATGGAATGATCTGTGTTTCAGGTGGGAGGTCTGACTGAAGAACCATTCCCAACTCAATCTGTATGTCTTTCAAAGATAACAAAGTCAGCTGAGAGGATTCTGGGACTTGAGTGTTCTCAAGACCCAAGCTGAAGCTGGGACATCTATTTCCCTGCTAGCTTCCCTTCAGTTGCTCTCTGCTCTCTCTGTCGGACAAGCTTGCAGGTGTGTTCTGGTTGTGCCTTCTTGCCCAAAGTCTTCACATTACACATCTCAGCCAAGCCTCTCCTTACAGCTAAGGATGCCCAGTTTTAGTTGCTAGGAGACATTCTTGCTGTACCAAGTTCCGTTTGTCATATAACACACAAGAGATAAGTGCACAGGTAAGCATTATTTTTCTCTCAAGTAAGCTTGAGTAAAGCACTGTGGGTTTAAAATGCTATCCAAGGTGGTGGTGCAGAGCTCAGTAGCCTTCTAGTCTCCCCAGGAAGGCTCTGCCTTGTAGTCTTTGAATACTTTCAGCATCTGTCTCCATAGTATCCTTGACGTGCGGACAACACATCCTGCTTGCTGGTGCCTTTTGGCTTCTGCCCTGCAGCAGAAGCCAGTCTGTTGATCATTTGTGCAATACCATGGTACAGAAGACTTGTGCACCCCACTCACACAGTGTTTCTCTGGTGTTTTCCAGGATGATGGACATCGCAAAGGCCATGCGGTTGAAGGTCTCCAAGGCAAAGGGACTGCCAGAATTTGAAAATGATCAGAACCACAAGTTGGGCACCCTCTCTCTCCCCTTGCCTATGCAGAAGGCATCAGGGAACCAAAAGAAGCGCAAGAAAATGAACTAAAATGTCTGGGAGGGCTGAAACAGTTGTTTTCTCAACTGCTGTTCCACATCATAGGAGTGCTTTTGACTGTTGGATTTGGCTGTCCAGCATCAGCACATAACTCTGCTGAAATTCTCTCTCAAGGCTGGATTGCAACAGATGTTCACCTCATTAAACTTATTTTTTTTCATTAATGTAGTAAAACAGTTTTCTTTTTTCCTGTCTGTGTGAGCGGAGAAAGATGTAGGTTGTGCTGGAGCAAGAAAACATGGTTTGAAACTGCAGGTCCTCTGCTGACTACTGAGGATTCTCAGTACTTAGGAGAGAGACTGCTGGGTTAATTTCTCTGTGTATTCAGTCTAGTCTTGGGCTGCAAGGCTCATTGCAAGTGTATACTAAGCAAGGTTGTAGGAATATGGAGCTTGTGAAGAGCTGAGGATTACCTCCAAGAGAAAAAGCTTACATGAAACAGGAACATGGGCTGTCCAGAGCAGTCTTTTCTTTGAGGTGTCTTTGCTCCAGATTGTAATTTGAGTTTAGTACATAATTCTGGGATTTAAGAGTAACTCATTGCACACCTTAATGATTCACTTCTCACAGCTCTGTCACTCACAGAAGTGACAGAAACATCCAGTTTTCTGAGTGAAGGAGAATGAATCCCATGGGAATTGTAGGCTGCAGATAGGAATGTTTCTATCACAGAATTGCTGGTTTTGGAAGGGAACTCTGGTGGTCACCTTGTCCAATCCCCTTGTTCAGCCAAGGCCACCCACAGCTAGGCACTTCTGCGAAATGAATAGCTTAGCATTAAAGAATGTTCTTTAAAGGTTTTAGCAAGAGCAGTTTTAATACGATCTATAAAGGCACTACTTAACAGAGTTCAATGGCAGGGTTTACTCTATTATGTATTACATGGATGACCCATACAAAGGAAAATCGAGGTAAAATTGAGCTAAGAATGATTGATACAGGGACCAGGACCAAAGTCACAAAGAATAAGGAAAACTCTCCTGTTGAATTACCAGATTCGGAGTAGACCACCCTTCTTTCTAAAATCCTGACCGAACGTAGGTTCAGCAGGATCTAGTCTTGGTGTTGGATGTGGTCACTGGTATTCATCTAAAGAGCTACAAGTGTCATTTAGCTGCAGTTTATGGTTCTAAGGTGCATCATACAAAGTGAGTCAGTGGAATTTACTGTAATTGCTATAACAGTCTACTCTTGCGTACAGATACATAGAGACACATAAATGTATACCTGTTAAAAAATTTCCATTGAATCTGAAATATTCAGTGTCTTGGCATGTCTTAACAGATGAGGGTTGAATCTCGAGGAGTGGGGAACTTCAGCCTAGGCCTCATCTTTCGGTAATGGTCCTGACAGTCCTCAAATTACTGCATACTCCCAGAGACCAACGCTGGTTGCTGCCTGCTGCAGTCCAGGAGAGCTCAAAAGGCCTCACTTTGAACCACTGTTTATAGGGTAGCAAGAAAGTTGGCTTCGTCATTAATAAATCTTCATCCTGGCTGCAGCCCAGGTTGGTAATTACTAAAAATTTTTCAGAACCCCAGTAACAGTGGTACTGTTCCACTTGGGCTGCAGTCAGGGAAGGAGTGTTCTAGGGCTCTCAGGGGATGACTGATTATTCCTGCTCTTGCTTCCCACCATAGTCAAGGTCCCTGGAGTGGTCAGTGCATCCCTTCTTGGCCATGTATTTGTTCCTGGTATGGTCAAAGAATGATTCACCATCCAACTCGTCACAGAAGGGCCAAGAACTGATGGCAGTTTCTGGATTGTGGAGCAGCCCAGAGGGTGGGGGGTTGGAGGAAGGGGGATGCACCACCACAGGTGCCCAGAACCATATCCATATGACTTGGGAGTATCTCCAGTGATGAAAAATCCACAATCTCCCTGGGCAACTTGTGTCAGTGCTCAGTCACTCTTTACAGTAAAGTAGTGTTTGCTGATGGTCAGAAGGAGCCTTCTGTGTTTCAATGTGTGCCTGTGGCCTCTGATCCTGTCACTGGGCATCACTGGAAAGCCTTGTTTGTCTTCTTGGCATCTTTTGTTCAGTTATTTATAGACATGGGTGAGATCCCCCCAAACCTTTACAGGCTGAGCAGTCCTAGCTCACTCAGTCTTTTCCTCATAGGAGTGATGCTTCAGGCCCTCCAGCATCTTAATTGCCCTTCATTGGACTCTCTCCAGTATGTCCCTGTCTCTCTTGTACCGAGAAGCCCAGAAAAGGATACAGCACTTCAGGTGTGAGGGCTGAGCAGAGGGAAAGGGTCACCTCCCTTGACCTGCTGGAGATGGTCCTCCAAATACCACTCAGTACACCATTAGCCTGTCAGCAGGACATATTTATGGCTGATGTTCAACTTGGTGTCTGTCTCAACCTGATTGGAAGACATACGTGACTCAGACCTGATCAGAGTCAATATATTTGTCACCTGTTTGGAATTAGGGCACAAATGAGGCCAGATGCTGAAACTGTCTAACAAACTCAAGTGTTTCTTCCTGGAGAGATCAAAGCAGAGAAGAGCACAAGAGAGACATCAGAAGACTTGCAAGCAGATAGTCACCACCTGTGGATTCAGCAACGTCTCATTGGTCCTCTTCACGCATGGTGTTGCTGGTGGTGGGAGCTCCCCTTCTGACGTTAGCCCTGCCCTTGATGTTCATGTTTCTACCCACAACTTGCATGTGGAGTGTAGAGATAATGATGGATGTGTCTTAGTGAACACATGCATAGTTCCAAAATTGGGGTTCTGTGAGGGTCCTCTGGGTGGTCATCGCTCATACTGTGGCTCCCCATCCTTTGAGTCAGCATTTTTCACAGACCTGTGAACAAGGGGGTCAGAACAATCCTGCCTATGCAGTATTGAAAGCAACATCCTTATTGTTTGCTTCATATGCAATAATTCTTGCAAAACTTCCCTCAGTTGAATGCAAATGGTATCTGAGACAAGTATCTGGTATCTGACACCACAAGTGGTGTTTGAGACAAGCTCAGTTTTCAGTGTTAATGAGAACCCTGAGGTGCCTTCATGACAAGCTGTCTTCCACCTGTGCAGCTCCCAGTGTGTTCTGGTGCATGAGGTTGCTCCTCCCCAGGTGGAGGACTCTATGCTTCCCTATGCTGAATTTTGAAAGCCCCTGACTTATACAGCCCTTGTTCCCAAGTCTTCAATAAAGCGGATTTGCTCAGGGAGCTGGTCTGGCTGAAAGCACCTTTTGTGGTGCTTTTTTTAAGTCTCGCTGGGATCTGGTCTTCTGCATGTCAGAGCCAGCAGCTCTGACTTAGACCAGTATGAAGCACTATTCTGAGATACATAATAAGTTTATCCTCTTTATCTAATTGTAGTTCATTGCAGCTGTGTTTTAGGTGGCTGTTATGGTGCATGAGGAGAGGAGCAGATGTGAATCACCCTAACAGTTCCATGGGTTTTTGGATGAAAAATTAAATGCTGCTGCAAAGCAGCTTCCGCATGCCAAGGTGAGCAGAGAAGTAGAAAGCAGAGGTAGTTGTCTAACCAACTTGAGCAAAAAGTGATGCTCTTTTCCATGAATTGGAACACCCTACATCAGAGAATGTTAATTGTCTCTCTTGGTATCACTGCTGTGTGCAGCAGAGCCTGTTCTGACTGTCTGAAAGCATCACCCCTGATTCACATCTTAACTTAGCCCAAATGGGAGAACAACTCATCTGCAATGTATCTCACTATTAAGTGATGCACCTTGGAAAGCAGCTGTTTGCCTTTCCTGTAACACAGCAGAGTTCTCTTATGTGGAGAGAAGTGCCAAGGCAGGGACATGGCAGTGGGATGTGGAAGGGGATCAGATATCCGATCTTGGTGCAACATTGGGCAGCCCCCATTGAATCAGATAGGACAGGGCTGCAGGCAGGTCCCATGGAGGGGAACACTTGCCAAGGTGGGAACCATAGCAGGATGTAGGTAGGCTAGAGGGACTCAGAGCCCCCAGTAAAGTACACTCATCCCTGTCCGCATCACAGAGTGGGGAGTGTCAGTAGATGAGTAGATCCCTCGGAAACAGGAATGGGTGAAAGGAGAAATTCAGTGGCACCAGGGAAAGATACTTTGCTGGAAATGAAGAGAAGTCTACTAACACACTTCTTAACTTTCTGGGGCCACATTACTCAAGAGCACATCCTGAACATTGAGAATGCAAGGTACGCTGGTATCTCTCCAGAAGCTTGTGTGCAGGTTGGCCTGTGGAAGGCTGACTGGCGTGGAACCTCTCCCCATTAATCCTCTTCCACTGCCCAGTACTTTGCTAGCATACAGACAGCATTAGAGTCCTCTTGACAATGTGTTTGGCCACCAGGTGAAAGATTCCATGAAGTAGGCTGGACACAGGCACTTTCTCACACCTAAGAGCATGGAGCTCTGTAGGACAGAGGTTGCAGTCAGCTCTCAGCAATATTGGCATATTGTCTCACAGCTGGCTCCTGCACAGACAGCACGAGGACAGGCACAGCAGCAGGGAGGCACTCAGCTTTGGCCAGTCCTACCTTTCTGGAAATTATGTGCTCTGATTAACTTACAAGCAGACAAATGCAGTCTTAGAGCAAAGCAAAATGCAAGGTCTGTGCTGTGCCAAGAAGTGGATGTGCAGGTCATGTATGTGCACTGGCTTCACAGAATGTTCAGGTGATGAAGAAGATAGCAAAGCTCTGTACTATGCCCTCAGCAGTCTGCTGGGTCAGGGTGGCTGTGAGCTGTTACCCACTGTGTCATGATGAGCACCCGAATTAAGGTGTTGCAGAAATACAGCAGCAGCAACCCACGCTGCTTCCATTATGCTCCACAAACTATCTACTGTAATATAAGATCATGAAACATTTTATGATTAATGCACACCAGTGAAAATTAATTATTGAGGGCTCACTGAATTCTCTCCACAAAAGAGAATAGTCTTCTGACTTTGTGTCTGAAAGTCCTAACAGTACTAACCAATCAGGCCCTTAAATATATTTAATACAAAATTGAAAGATTAATTGGGAAAGCAAATTTTATTTTTGCTTTCTTGGTGAAGATGAAGTCAGTATGAGCATTTGGATTTTTCCATAGTGATTGAGAGTGCAAATATTAACATTTAAAGACAGTATTTGAACTCTACTTCCAGAGCAACCTGTTGGAATACTTACTCCATATATTGCAATTAACTGCTTGCTTATATTCTGCAATGTGAAGTGAGTTAAATTACAAGTATTTTGTGAGCAATTTTCTGCATGCTGGCTTGACAGCATGTAGATACTCTATGGGACATTTTGCTGCCCCAAAGTGAAAGAAAGCACTGAATGAAGATGTAAAATCAATAAATCTATTGTAAAAATCCAAACTCCCACCTTTTTTTTTTTTTTTTTTTTAGGTTTTTGTTTGGGTTTTTTTGTTTTTTAAGGTCTGGATGATCAGATTCAGGAGCCTCTGGGAAGTGCGTGAACAAAGTCACATCCCAGCATTCAGACCACTACAGGCAGCCTCATGCATTACAGAGTCCGCACCTTATTTTCGAGGTTCCCAGCATTGGCCTAGATGTATGATGAGCCTACTCTACCTTGTGTATGCCAGTAACCACCACTGTGAATAGTCTCATCCTCCACACCTATTGCAGTTGTGCTATTTATTTCCTTACAGGCATTTTCAGAATAGTACTGAACATTTCCAGGTGCTTCTGCAGACATTCCAACCTTCTGAAAACTTCCAGTTTAAACACTCCACCATCATCTTTCTGTCTGTGCCAGCAGCCTGGCTCTGTCCTGACTCATGTACAGCCCACCCTTCATATCCCAGTTCCCCTATCTCTGAAGGTTCCCCAAGGTGATGCTCTCCCCCCACAACAAAGCTGTGGGTACATGCCTTTGTACATGAGGCAGTACTGCAGAGACAGCCACACAGAGTCTGGAGCTTCAGGTTCCTATCCTGCAATTTGAATATGGGTTCTTGCATCCTTCCCACATTCCCATTCTTCCTATGAACCTGTGCATTCACTGCTCTCCTGCCACTTACCCAGTGACTCAAACAGGCATGTTGTCTATTAGCCTCTCTCCTGCTACCACTACTGGATTCTTCTACTGCTTGAGCTTGTTCCACTCCAGAATGATCCACCAAGCAAACCAACCCCATGATGAGCTGGAGGGTGGGTCTCAGGTAGGAGCTACAATCCTGCTTTCCCTGAAGTTTGTCCCTGCCAGATCATCACCATGGAAGGGACTGCCCTGCCATGTCCTAGTGGGTCTCATCTTCCCATTTCCCTAAGCCTACTTCAGCTCAACCATGCTCAGCTCAACAGAACCCTGTGTTCAGCTCTCCCTTGTGCTGTGCACATTTTTGCCTATGCTGGCCAGGGAATGGCAATCAACAATTTGTGCTTCAGCTGCACTGGTCTTTTAAAGCTTGTGCTAGGCCAGCTTTGACTCCATCCTGAGGCAAAACAGGTCTGACCAACTCAAAAGCCATACTGTACCAAAATGAAACCTTTTTAGCGGTAAAAGATTTCTGATGGTGGTGGTGGTGGTGGTGGTGGTTCAGGATGACTCCAGACTGCACATTTTTATAGCTAGGGGCAGAGATTTGCCAACTTACAATGTTGTTGCTCACCTCTGGCTTTAAACCTACTCCTGAGCATAGGAAAACTCCCAGGGCTTTGGCACAGGCTGTGTACTTGCCAAGTGCCCAATCCTGCCCGATGAGCCAGATTACATTCCATGGTCTTGCAGTGCAGTGAGCCTCTTCAGAAACAGTTGCCTCACAAACCACTCTGGGAACTTCACTTAGTTTAGAAAGCAACCCAGTTATTTAAATGCTTTTAAAACACAGCATTTTATTTGTGTCAGCTTTCCCAAGATTATAGTAAAGAGTCAGATAGTACTTCTCCTTAAAAAATAGATAATCATAAAAAAAGATTGAATGAATTGGATGTTCTTATATCATTGGTCTGCAGAGAAGTAGCAGGCTGTGCAACACAGCTATACCAGCTTGTCTCAGGAGAAATTTGCATGGCCAGCTTGTTTACATGAGTGAGACAGAGAATATCTAGCTGGAAAAAACTACAAGTCTCAAGAGGGGGGATGACAAGGCAGGAACTGCTAGCTGGTCACATAAACTATGGTGTGTGAGCCCCCCTCTCCAAAGTAAGAACCCTGAAGTCCAGGGGCTAGTGGGGGTCCCGTGGTTGTGGCAGCCTCCATCCACTCATCCTGGCCCCAGCACCTCACAGACCCAGGGGTAACTGCCACCAGCAGAGGGTGCAGAGGAAGAGCATCCCGGGATTGCACAAGGCTTGTTACACGGTGCCTATGTAGGAACCACATGCGGGGCAACACAGGCTTTGACACAATTTGAGGAGAAAAGATTTGGGAAAACAGAGGGATAAGGTGATTAAAAAAGCCACCCACTGTGTGTAAACAGGTGGATGGTGACCAAGGACAGATAACGGAATGCTTTGGCCTGGAAGGGACCTTAAAGCCCATCCAGTTCCAAACCCCTGCCACAAGCAGGGACACCTTCCAGTAGACCAGGTTGCTCCAAGCCACATCCACCCTGGCCTTGAACACTGCCAGGGATGGGGCAGCCACAGCTTCTCTGGGCACCCTGTGCCAGCGCCTCACCACTCTCACAGGGAAGAGCTTCTGCCTAAGACCTCATCTCAGTGTCCCCTCTGTCAGGGTAAAAGCCATTCCCCCTTGTCCTGTTCCTACAGGCCCTTACCAGCATAGATGCTGGTCTGGCCATGCCCATGAGCACATCCTGTCTGCTCATGAAGTGCTCTTTCTAACTTTTCCCGGGATGAGATCTCTCCCTTTGGTGTGGGTGCCAACACCACTGATGCGTGTGGATCTGCATGGGCACCAAGTGGTTTGGGAGCCCAAACACTCTCTGTCTGTTGGGGGGTGGGGAAGGGAGCTAGAGCCTCCTGGTGTCAGAAACTGGGGAGGATGAGACCCAGGGGCAGGTACTGGCCAGATAGCAACCAAGTCCAGTTGCTGGAAGGACCTTACTGAATGGATGTATGTCTGTGCCTTTTTCTGTCTGCATTTCTTTGTGTGCCCCATCTGGCTCAGGATCAGCACAGACAGAAAAAAAGCAAGACCACAAAAGACATGCTGTTAGTCTCAGAGTCTTCTGGCACATGTGCAGATAGTCTCCAAGAAAATATCTTCAAGGTAAGTGATTCCCAAATAAATAATGCCACAGATCCATGGCAAGAGAGGTTTGTCTGGAGCTCAGGCTGGGGAGGCCTGGCCTGGTACGCTGCTGGTCCTGCCAAGAATGCATTTCATCTAAGAACTGCTGGCTTGCAAATTACCCCAGCAGTGATCTCAGTGGGCAAAGAGGAAGATATTAATGTCTGTTTTCCCAGCTACTATTTTTATTTAATGAGGTGCCAATGAAATTGCAAAATCCTTCATGAAAAGGGAGTACATCCCAATAAGGGTCCTCATCCTTCCCAGGAGCAGCTCTGGAGAAAAGAAAGATGGAGAGACCAGTGAAGAAACCCCCTTACCTGGTCAAAGAATGGTGCAGAAGGTCCTCCCCTGGTTGTGACAGCCTCCATCCACTCTGGTAGTTGAGCTGGAAACCCTCTGACTTCCAGCTGCTGTGCAGGACCCCAGGGCACCTCCTTTGATGCAAGGCTGTGCTGGAGAGTTGATCAGCATGCACTCCGTATCAAACCTGGGAAAAGGAGAGGCACCCCTTATGGTCATGAGCAGGTAAGTCCTTGCAGAGCATCCTTAGAAACTCTCCCTTGAGGTTTACCCTTCAAGGAGGAAAAAGGTAGAGCACTGCTGGCAGGCGCGCAATGACTCAGCACATAATGTCTGTTCCAATAACCAAGTGGGACAGAAGTGACTGGAGAATTGACACAGAAGGTCTTGCTTTACTGTAAAATCTACTTTCCATGATTTCACAGCCAACACTTCTAGGGGATTAGACAAGAGCCTGCAGAAGGAAAGTCAATGCTGGGACCTCCCAATAATTGCTTAAAGGAGGCCATATTTGAAAACCTCATGGAGGAATCATGGGATTAACGGCACTGAGAGTCCCTAGTAGAGTCTTAGCTGAGAGTCCTGTGAGATATGAAAATGTGATCCCTGTCAATTAAAACACAAATATGGAATTAAGTGACTTATTCCTTGTATGACTGAAATCTGTGGTATATAGGTATGCCTTGTCTTACTGCTGTTTTAGAGCCATAGTTGTAAGTATCTCTTTAAAAATTGCTGTAAAACGTTAGAGCCTCTTGAATACAGAGCCCCTGGTGGGAGTTTGTGAAGATACAAACTGCAGGTGTTCCTGGATACAAGGACCTTGATGGCAAGTTTTGTGAAGTTGCAAACTGCAGATGTTCCTTTTATTCTTTTATCTGTGAGACATAGCAGAAGCCTCCCTTATCCAGAAGATTGCAGTTCCCCCATGGAGTGGGAAGCCCATGTGCCCTGGTCTCTCCCAGGACTGGGAGTCTCTGGGATCATGGAGTGCTCAGCTTTGTGAGCACCAACCTGGCTTTCCATGCAGCTTGGCCCCATGCGCCCAGACGTATTCTCCAGTTTGTAAAGCAGGCTGAACCACAGCTTCGTCATGCACAGTGTAGCCAAGCCTCTACAACCACGCTCCTCCTGCCCTGGCCAACTGCTGATCCACAAACCACTGGTAACTGGTAATTCCCTATCTGTGTACCCTACCCTCACTGCAGGAGGCTGACACTGTTTGCCAGCACTACAGGCCACCACCACAGCCAGCATTACTAGTGAGACAGACAGACAGACAGATGGCACCCAAAGCCATGCCAGTGCTGCATCCGTGTCCCAGATAGGGCCAAAGAGAAGTTCATCTGCTCCAGGATTTAAATCCATGCCCTGGCAGTGTGGGTTTCTCTGCAGCACTTCTCTCTCCACAGCTGCTTTAAAACCCCTCCTTTAAAAAAAAAAAAAAAAAAGCTATTTCCAGTTTCCTAGAAAACCACACAAGTAGCTTAGCCTCTGTCACATGTTAGCGCAGTAGTTGGATTACAGACCCTGCCAGACTACTCTGTCCTGTAGTTAGCTGATGCAGGACAGCAGCAGATACAGCTCACCTTGTCCCATGGGAACAATGCATCCTCCTCTTCAACCCTGCCCTGTGCCAGTGTGATGGTGCTTGACTGGCTTCCTTCTCAAAGCTCAGAGGGAAGTTCCTGCCTTCTGCTGGAGAGAAAGCAGTGGTGAGGGAGAGGGCCTCTCGAGAGCAGCAGCTCAGCAGTGCTGGTGGCATGATGTCTGGAGTGCTTGCACTGGGCTGAGCTGGTGCTGCTCCTTGCCAAGCCTCCTGTGCACTCACCACCAACCCTCCCGGGCTCCCACCACAGCTCTGAGGTGTGCCAGAGGTAGAGGGCAGCCCAGCAAGGCAAGAATCATCCCCCACCCAGGCTTGTTTCCCCACCGTAAATGGTGTTCCCTTCAGTGGGGCTCTTCCCATGCTCGCCCACCACCATGCTGTCTGAGCAGCTCTAAGAGATGAGGTTGTTCTTGAGGATGGGTCACCCCCCAGCGGATATATCTGCTCCACCCCACTGGCTCTCACAGATGACGTTCCCTAGGGCAAGGCAGGGAGGACGAGGTGACCACATGGGCCTCCTGCCCATGGAAGAGCAAAGACAACTCACAAGCTGAAACCTGGCCCCACTGGAAAATTCCCATCACCTGTGGCAAAGCCTGAGCCTCAGGAGCTTCCTTAGCAATGCTCTCCCACACAGGACACCAGTCATCAGCAGTTCCAGAAGCCATTACTTCCTTGTCATCTGAGATGTAGAGCACAGTGAAAGATCACTCAGAGGTGTCAGGACAATGGGAAAGCATTACCGAGTTTTATAAACAGGATAGCATGGGAGGAGAAAAAAGCAGTCTACATATTAGACTGCTCTAGAGCACAGTTCCATGTCCCAGCTGGGCCAGAGACAAAGGGAACAATAATTTGGGGGACATGCTGCAGAAAGACATGCTCCCCCCATCAACAATAAAAATGCCAGCTAGAAAATGCAAACTAGGGGATAATTGCACCTAAAGTCACCCAAGAACCACAGCAAGGTAGATTTTTGCAGTCAAACAGAGAACTAAAGACAGAAACAAATTGGGCGTAACAAAACCATTTTCATTCCCATATCTGTGATCTGGCCTCGCCTGTCTCGTTCACTGCTATTCCAGCAGCCAGTCCCTGGAAAATATGGTTCCCACTAAGGGAGGAAAAGAGAAGAAAGTTGCCAGCAGCAGGGTTGTCTGCTCAAGGTTTGCACTGACGCCAGCACAGCAGGTCTCTGCAGCGGCACCAGCGCCCCTAGCTGGCTACTTGTCACAGCCTGCTGCCCCTGCCTGGCAGGGGAGCTGGCCAAGAGGCAGCTGCATAGTGAAGTGCAGGGAGAGGGAAGCACAGTAGGAAAGGAAGGTATATGCAAAGCAGAGCAGAGCTGCTCTCAGCTAACCATGGTTCAGAGAAAACTCCAGGAACAAACTGGCCAACAAAGTTTTCAAGTTGACAAGCAGGTATTCTTTATTGCAGCGCCGGGAGGCTCGGGGGATAGCTCCTCCTAACGTGTGCCACCGTATTGCTGCACAAGCCGTATTGCTGCATAAGCCGTCCTTATATAGCCGCTGGGCATACATACATGCTCATGAGGCTATGTATGCATTACATCACTTTCCAGAAAGTTTCCTGCATGCAGACAAAAATGTAGTGGTGGTCTCTGAGGGTCGTTTACTTCTTCCAACAGTCTTCATCACTTCTGGCAGCCTTTGAAGCACCCGCAGTAGATGTTCATACCAGCTTAATTGGTTTGTTAACACCGACACAACAATAATCCTGTCCTTCTACTTACCAGGTAGTTTAACTGCATCCCCATCCTGGACACCCGCTATTCCCAGATACTCCTCATCCTTATGTCCTATTTTTCTTACTCACATTTTGTACTAAGGTCATAAGAGCCTAAAACTATGTCAACTACAATGGTTTATCTCACACAAGAATTCCCAATATGTTCCCTAGCTGTACTTCATTTTTTTCCGTGAATCATGCACCTCAATAATTTTCCATGGCTACTGTTACAAAGCCATCAAACTTAACATTACTTAAAACTGATTCTAAAGGTTTATATGTTTAATTTTGTAATTTGGTGCCCCCTTGTCTCAACCACTTTCAAGGAGGTGAAAGCACAAAGAGGCACAGAGGAGCACATATCTGTAAGAGCATTCAAAAGGCAGGAGACGCTCATGAATATCCAAGCAGCCACCATATCAGATCACTCGTCTGTCCAGCCAGGGTCCTGTCTCCAGGAGTGGCCAGCCACGGCTGCAGCCACATGAAACTACTGACAAAGAGCCAAGTGCAGCCTGGCTGCTCCACCCCACTGGTTTCTGGCACATAGTTATCCCCACTCCCGAGTTGGACTTTCTTTTTCCTCAGCATTAAATTCATTCCTCTGCAAACCTGCCTCGTGTTCAGCTCTCCCAGCACCACACAGCACACCCCACAGGGAGGCAAGCCGTCCACTGCAAGCTGCTGCAGCCTCCCTACCCCAGAGGTGCTGCAGAGCAGAGGGGCTCCAAGCTGCAGGCTCCTGTGCCCCATTGAAAAGCACAGGAGATGCAGCATGTAGCAGTTGGAGCCCACCTTGGTTGGTGCCACAGAAAAGTCTCAGCTTTAGCCTCCTTAAACCATCCTCCTCACACCAGGGATGATGTGAGAGGCTTTATCAGCCAAGGGACTGCTGCTCTGAGAGAAGCCCCAAAACCAGTGGGCAGATGGTGACCGTAGGTGGTGAGGAACATCAGACACGGCAGCAGGAGCAGAGGCAGCGCTGCATTGGAAATAGTAGCCTGCAGAACACATGTGGGCCCTGTTGCACATGAGTAGAGGCATCACCTGCTGTCCTTTGGGCTTGCACCTGCCTCCTGTCAGAAGGAACAAAGCCCAAGAGCCCCAACCCCACCACCAGCTCCTCCTCCCCACTGTGACCCTGAATTTCTGGCTTGCTGCTGAGATCCAGAGGAGGAGAGCAACCGGGCTGATCACTAAATAAAACTACCAACTGAGCACTGTACCTGCCACAGACTGCCTCGGCACCCACTCAGGAGCACCCACCAGAGATGCTGTGAAGTGAGTGGAGAAGCTTCTGCAGCAGTGAACCAGGGTGGGAAAGCAGCGCATGTGATGTCAGATCACCAGCAATGCACGATCACTGTTGCTGGCTGGGGTTGTAGGGCTGGGTGCCGCACTTCAAGCTGCTGTTCTGCTCCAAGGGTAAGCGCAGGCAGTGCAGGGGCCATCCATCTTGTCCGGCCAGACAGCTGTGGCATGGTTTAGTGTGACGTGTTCCCGCCATGGCAGAGGGGTTGGAACTAGATGATCTTAAGGTCCTTTCCAACCCTGACTATTCTATGATTCTATGATATTACATGTGACATTATAAATTGTGAAAAGGAAATGAAAGTGCACATTATAGCTAATGATGGGCTGACTTATCACAAGGGAAGTCTTGTTTTCGGAGGCACAGCCCAGGGGTGCAGCATCCATTCTGGGCATATCCCACTCTAGACCAGTCAGCAACTGTCTATGGGGACTAAAGCCTTGTCAGGGTGGACTACCATTTAATTATTATGCAGTCACTCACTAATTATAATTTGATCACCACTCAACCATTAATAAACCCTCTAGTTTACACCACAACAATGCCCTTTCCCAATTCACAGCTGGTTTGATCCCTTCTGAAATCTAATTCTCCTGTTAAGTGTGTTATATTATCCATGTAAGAAACCTACCATAAGTGTATCTGTTCTTGTACTAGCAGTAAGTTTGCAGTAACCTGTAATAATATTTACCTACTTGTTTGCTACTGTTATTAGTTGTTGCTATGCAATTGTTGCTGTTACTGATTGCTGCCACACTATTGATTGGTTCTACATGTATCACTGATAGTTGCTAGTAATCTGTAATAGCCTGATAGACATTTATATTTGCTTTACTACACAAAGGCATTTTTGCTAGTGGCAATGTGTGTGGCATTTGTTGCAATCTGTAATCAACCGGAGACATTTGAAGGATAAAATCCCTGAGCCCCCATGCATTAGGGAGTCCAAGAACCCCTAGTTGTGCCCTCTAAACACCCAGGGAATTCAGGTGGCCTCGGAAATCCTCTGGAATCCTCTGGAATTCTTTGGTGGCCTTGCCATCCCCACGACTTTGCCCTACCAAGCCTCACCTTGTAGAGCGCCAAGGAGAAGGACAACATGAAGACCACACCGCAGAAGCAAGCAGTGGGACAATGCTGGTCAACGCTTGCCAGCAGTGCCAAGTCCCCCAGTTTGCCCTGCCCCACAGCCTCCACAGGAACCTTCAGCAGCACCTCGCTCTGCTCCTCATGCACCCCAGGCAGAAGCACAAGGTGGTTGTAGGGGCTGGTGGTGCCAAGGGCTGCCTTGAGGCTGCTGAACTCAGCCCCTATGCTAACACAAAGCTGGCACCAGCCCTTTCGCCTTTGAAAGACGCAGTTGGAGGACTGCACGCCCTGCATGTTTTTGGTCCAGATTCTGGAGGCCAGGTAGTGCTGTTTGAAGGCTTCTCTCCAGGACTGCGGCTCCACACCAGGCTGGTTAGGCTAGTTGGGGTGTCTGTGCTCAAGGCAGCTCAGGCAGAGCTGCATCTGTTTTGTTCAGGCTCAGGACAAGTTCATACCAGGCCCTGTAGTCTGAGCTGCAGCAGCCCAGGTCAGGGAGGCACAGGCAGGCTTAGATGAGCTGCCACAGCTCCACTGGCAGCTACCAACCTGAATTAGCACCTGCAAAGGACAGGACATAGAGTCAGTGGTGTGTCCAGAGAGCTCAGGGCAGAGATCCCACGCTGACAGTGACATGTGAGTCCCTGCTGAACGCACCTCTCCAGGGACAGAACTGTGCAGGAGCAGGCCTAGGGTAGCAGGCTGGCACACCTCAGGCAGACATGGGATTTGACCAAGTGGGGCTCAGCACTCATCCTATGGTGTGCTCCATCCACCATCACCTCTGGCCCTCCCTTCCTCCCTCTCCTGCTAGTTCCACTCATGGGTCAGAAATGCCCAAACAACCTGCTCTGAGGTCTCTGCTCTTTCAAGGTGGTCAAAACTTTGTGCTTTAACCCTAAGGTTCGAAGATGCAAGTAAGCAAGCACATCCATCTTCCTCTAACTGTGGTTTCCCTTGTCCCAGCCCCTGCTGTCACCTCCCTGGAAGAGCTGTCTGCTAGCTTCCACGCAGCTCCACGGCCCAGGAGTGAGGAGCTGCCGACGCAGGATGGGCATAAGGACAGATGCACCTCTGTGAATGAAAAGCACGTCTGGGAGTACACGATGCACGACACAGAGCTGCTGCGTGCTCTGGCAGGTGTCGCTTCCAGGAGGGTGCAGTGCGGCATGCAGGACCTGCATGGCTAACTGGCAGGCGTTCTCCCGACGAGTGCCCGCGATCTTCTGAGGACCACCTCTCCGGGATGCAGTACCCGCTCCTAAAACAGCTTCTCCAGTACCTACAAACAGGGCCGCGGCGACCAACACAAACCCAGAGCAGCACTGGCATCTGCGAAGCCGCGAAAAGAAGACACCGCGGTACCAGTTCTGCAGTGCCTCCCCCCGCCGCTTTCCCCAGCTCTCTCCCCGAAAGCTCCGCGGCTCCCGCAGCGGGGGATGTCCCGCTCACGGCAGCAAAGCCGCTCCCGCCCCGCCGATGTGCCGCAGGGGGCTGCCCGGCGCTGACCTCTCCTCCGCGCCCCCCATCAGAGCCTCCCCCGGCGGAGCCCGGGCTGGCGCAGGACGTACCGCCCCGGATGGACCGGGAGCAGCGGGTCACGTGCACGGGAGGCCGCGCCTCGTCGCCCTCCGCCACCGTCATCCGTTGCGTCGGGCAGCGCGGCGGCGGTACACGCGCGCGGCGGACGCGGGGGGCC
>JAOEHY010010310.1:0-52072 GCA_025447955.1 Psilopsiagon aurifrons
TGATAGGACAAGGGGTAACAGGTTCAAACTTAAACAGGGGAAGTTTAGATTGGATATAAGGAGGAAGTTCTTTACTGATGGTGAGGCACTGGAGTGGGTTGTCCAGGGAAGTTGTGAATGCTCCACCCCTGGTAGTGTTCAAGGCTGTGTAGGACAGAGCCTTGGGTGGCATGGTTTTGTGGAAGGGCAGGGGTGCTGGAACTAGATGATCTAAAGGTCCTTTCCTACCCTAACTATTCTGATTCTATGATTCTTATAATAACTGTAGGGAAAATGATCTTCCAGAACATCTATATAAATAATGAGGATTTTACTCTAGTTAAGAGACATGCTAAGAAGCTGTTGTTGGATACTAAGGTTAGGTGAACTTAAATAAGGATGCGGGCATGTATAGCTGATGATGAAGTAGTTACACATCGGAACACGCTGCTATGCAAAATTATGTATTTTTCTTGTCATGATGATTTCCATGAAGTCTGAAAGTCCTTCTAAAAAACCTGGGTTTACTTTGTAGAAGTTATTGAACTTAATATTGGGGTAATCACAGAAAAACAGAAAGAACACAGTTACAGGCAAACCTCATACACACAAGGGGTATAAAAGGTGATGAAAGCAAGAGGTTAATGTATCCTGAACTCCCTGGTTTTCCACAGGTGGACAGGAAAGTATTAGATACATGCCTGTTTACACTGTTACACCACATTCCTACCTGCTATCATAATAAGCTGTTTAGCACCTATCACCCTTACATTTATTTTTTGCTTAAGTAACACTAGGCACGTACTTTACATATCTCCTTCAATAAGCCTGCTCTAGTTGCAAATACTGCAAAATAGTCAATGTCCCTGTGTGAAATAGCCATAGATATTATCAGTGGCAATTAATATTAACACTAATATATGCTGGAACAAAGAAAAAGATTTGAGAAAAAGCAGAAAAACATGATTGAGATGAAGAGTGAGATGAAGAGGGCTTTTTACATTAAGCATGTCAGAGAAAAGTAATATTTCATAAATATATATCTCAGAACAAATAAGAAGTAAATAAACATTTAAAATATCACATCAGTATGCTGTATCCATTATGTATATTATTTCTAACAGGAAATTAGGAAATAAAAGGATTAGAAAAGATTCTTCTGAAATTAGTTCAAAAACCAAGACAGAAAAGCACCTTCAAAGATAGGTGTTTTCATTAGTCTATAAAGACATTTACTTAATTGATTTCAATATGCTTAAAGACAATTTCCAGCTTTATGACTTCTAACAATATCATGTCACATTTTGGACATTTTTTTATATTATGTCCTGCATTGTTCAGATTAAAATAAAAATTGTGACTTCTGAGTTATACTTCCCAGACTAAATCTATCTTCCTTACATTTGCGCAAGACAGCAGTACAAACTAATGCAAGAAAAAGATTAAAGCTACAATTACCATCTTTCTAGCTCCGTGTTATGTCTGAAATCATATTCTACAGTAACTTGCTTAAATAGGTCTAATGCAGCTCTACATGTTTTTTTCCAGGCAAGGTATATACTTTTCACAAAATAAAATAATTGATGTGCTTGTGAGAACTGTCTTCTAAATCAATATTTCTCTTTCAACATTCTAACACTTTCTAAAAATTGGAGATTACACATACTTTTTTAACAAAGGGCATGTTAACAGCTAAGTAAAGCAGTGTAATTACAGTATATTTTGGTTTTCTATTGAAAGTATAACTGTTGCCATCTCCTCTGACAGCATGTATCGTAACTGCTGAAACCCTGTCTGATTTACACTTAGTTTCTAGAATTACACTTGCCGCTGCCTTCATTTCTAATCCCCTGTATTTTGCCACTCACTTCAATTAAAACTGATCAGTTAGATCTTCTTTTTTATGGTAGCAGGATAGGAAGGTTAATGACACATGGAGTTTTATTCTTACAGGTACCAGGCTAGGTACCAAGCTGAAAATCTGAAAGCTTGTAAGTGTAAGCTTGAATCCACTCCTATCCAGAACATTGAGCAAACACTTTAAGAGTTCTTACTATTGGGGATGCTTTCATGTATCAGTGTTTAAGCCATTTATTGTACAGGGAAGGGTGTTATATACAGGGGAAAATCTTATGCATTTCATATTGACTCAAAAATACGTCATGTCTGGAAAAAGCCTCCCAGTGCTCTGCAACCAAGAACTTAAATAAGGCAAAGAACTAAAAAGTAAAGAATCCTAAATCAAATATTTTTTACTGTTGCTATCTGAAAGCTCCTATGTTACTCAATTATTTCTTTGATTTTATATAAACAGATAAACAGGGTTTTTTATTTAAATTATATACCTAGACTTATAATTGAACTCTTCTAGTTCAAGGACTAGCAAAATCCATCTTCACAGCCCTTCTCTCTTAACCTTTCTGTTCTTCCAAAAGTCAAAGTGAATTTCAGCAAGACTAATTAAGGTAAAATTAAGAAATGCTTCTATTGCACAGGACACAAGTTAAAACTCTCTTCATACTACTTTTTTCAAAATGAAAATACTAGTTCTTTGCACTCACAGTTCCTGGAAGTGGACTGTCAGAGCACCTCAATAGCACCATACTGAAGGAGTCAGTTTTCAGAAGCTATTTATTTGAACATCTTACAAACCAATAGACAGTATCACAGTTATGAAACTGTAGATACCAGCAGTTGATTTTGCAATTGTCAGAAAAGCACTAGTCACTTTTTCTTCCAATAAGTACTAGAAGACTACTAGACCAGGCTGCATTTCAACTTTACCATGTCATTCTACTCAGCTCTGTGGTTTAAGAGTGTAGTACAAATAGAAAGAAGATAGATACATTTTTAGAATTATATCTTATTTTAAATTTAATATCGCTTTAAGTGGTCTTATAATTCATAGTGTTTACAGTCCAGTAGAGTATTTCTTAAATCAAAATCTAGAATCATTGGTATGCTGAGCCTTTTCAGAGTTTGGGGCGAGGGGAAGGTTTCATGTACATCACATTAATTAATCCCTAATCCTTACAACTTTGTAATAATGAGAATATATTTTGAAATAGAGAGAGACACTTGTTTTTCACTTCTTAATTCATTGATATTCCCTGACATTTCTATGTTAGTTATCATATAATACTCTTTCTACATTTTAGATGTCAGCTATCTGTCTGGTCTTCTCTAATTTCTGGAAATGTGGTGTTTCAAGATTACTCAGATGTTCTAGTAGCACCTTTGTTCTTTTGATGGGCTGCATGGGAGGATTTGTGCTTTGCAGTTACTACAATTTACAGTACTTAGGGTGAAGAAAAATCTCTTGTATGACTGGATAAACAATTCAGAATAAATCTTACATGAATGCTCAAATTCACTCTGTTCAGGACAGTATTCATTTGTATACTATCTGATTTGAGTCCTTTCTGCCTTGATAGATACGTATGTACATTCCTGGACAAAGATACTCAGTTGATCTGGTGTAACATGGGCCCATATGCTGTCCATATTCAAAGTTCATGACATATTATCTGTCATCATTAATTTCCTAAGGTCCAGAGTTAGAATTTGGCCATTTATGTGGTGCAATTCTTAAAAGTCATGCTGTGCAGCTACTTAAGAAAATGAAGAATAACATTAATTTTAATAGTGTATAAGAACTGAAAGACTGATTTCAGTTTTCAGTGTCTAAACTCATTGAATGCATGGGAGTAAATTTGTACAGAAGTATATTAGAAATGCCTGTGTAGGAATCCTGTTATTGCTTAACACCCACATGTCTTGTAAACTAATAATGGGATTTGTACTGAGTGTTCTGTACACTGCTCAGAAGGTTTACCCTACATCCTCCACTTTGCCCTTTAAAAATTTAATCAAGCATCTGTCATTTCATATCCTTCTGAAAACCATTCATTTTGCTGCAGAGTCCAGATTATGCCATGATTGTTATGACGAACAGGTTGTATTCCAGATTAGTTTGTCTCAGTATGAATAATCCCTCAGTTAACACCTGGAAAGAAAATAAATGCACCACATGCACATGTATATGTTAAAATGGGCAGCTAAAAAGGAGAGAAGGAAAAGAGATAAGAAAAGGAGAACTTATCTTCTGTGACTAACAGAGGCTTTTTCCACATATATGCAATGAATATCATCAGAACCTGGATTAAAGCTTTCCTAGGGTGTCAGTCTGGAAATACTTGTTCTTATAACTAAACTTTATCAAGGTCAGTCATCTCAGAGGTGACTTTCTTGGATAGTCTAGGGGATCTCCCTGCTCCCCTTTTAAAATGCTCTGTACCTTTTTATGTGGCAATCATGCCTGGTTAGACAGCCTCCCATTTCTATCATGCTGGACATAGCCATAGAATCATAGAATATGACAGTTTTAGCCATGAATCCCCTCCATAGAAGCTTCCAGTGTTCTCAAAACAGGAGTTATGTAAGAGAGGGCTTCCACTTTTCAACAAACTATGCAGAAAAAGCAGGAAAACCATGATGATAATTTAGAAGTCAATGAGACTTAAGTAGAGGCAGCTGTATTACTGTGGTGGGTGACATGATCATGAGATGAGCAAACACCTGCTACCCACCTCACAGCATATTGTTAGACTAAATTAGTCAGTGTTGAAAAGCACTTTAGAATCGTCTGAAAAAAGGGCAAGTGTTATTAATTTTTATTATAATCACCATAATTATCTCTATTATTGTTATGTGAGATGCACTGTGTGAGAAGGCAACAAGATTGCAACAGTGAGTGCTGTTGCTAGAAGACACAAATTATTCATTTATTTTTAAAATTCTCTGAATTATAGCTAGGTCTACACTGTCAATTTGGCTAATGCCTCATTTTAGTTTCTGGCCCCACTTCTCATATATTTCACACTGCACAAATGCTAGTTTGCTCCTGGGATGCTGTTTTTAAAAAGCCTTTATCTCCTTCTGAAAGAAGCCTCTCAATACCCAGACCGAGGTTGCCTTATGTTTTGCTTCATGAAAGCAATGTCTATAGGACCATTAGAAGAAATGAATCCTACACTCTGGGACAGTCTTCCAAAAGCAGCACTGCAATTCAGCACGATGAGACACCCATACCACTCCCTGGGATACGTACCTTGCATATACTGCGTCATAAACCAACCATCTTACTATGTCCAGCAGTTAGTATTTCAGATCATCTTGGTTCACTGAAGAAGGGAGCAAAACATGTCATAGCATCACAGAAGGGATCACTGAAGCCAGAAGAGACCCTGAACACTGGAGTCCATTTGTGTGGGGAAAGCAAAGGCTTCAAGAGTCTTACTCCTGGCAGCATCAAATCTCTGCTTCACAAGAAAGTAGTTGGACTGGCTGATGCTGCAGGGCAGGAACACATTGCCAGCAATGTCAACTTAAACATCAAATCTCTCTGAAGATGAGCATGTTAATGATGATCGCCAGCTAGAGGTCTAGTCGCATCTTGGCATACGTGACCAGAGCAGGACCTTTGAGACCATCACAAGAAAGCAGTTGTGGTAAATGCTGTTTTCCTTCTGTCTGAATGAAAACAGAAAGTGAAGAAGAAAGGGGCAGTGGATGCTGACTGTATTTTGGAGTAGGTGTTGAGCCAGCTGGGATTAAGCAGTAGAGGTGAGGCCAGTGTATTACAGGATTTTTGTCTTGAATTGTGTGAATACAAGTTGTTTCATATTTATCACTACACAGGGGAAATCTCTCTTGTATAAATCCCTATTGCCTGAATCCCTTTATTTTTCACTGTCATTCTCTAGCTTCTTTGCTGTGTAACATTTTTGGTAGCATTTGATAATGCCATCAAATAATCAAACTTTTCAAATTGGTTAGGTAATAAACTTCATGACTCATGCATAGCATTTCCTAGAAATCACATGTGACAAGGTTTCAGAAAAGATTCCATTCATTTTCCAAAAATGCCACAAAAATACTTCTTCTCTGCACAAGTCTGTATTTGTTACTGGGCTAGTTATGAACAGCAATATATATATACGCACAATATATATATTTGTGGGAGTATCTGCCAAAGATATATAATGGGAAATGTTATGCACTCACTATACCTAAATAGATTGAACATTAAAGCCTACCTGCCATTTCCTCCCCCAGCTGAATAAATAAGCATAGCAGATGTATCTTGAAAGTTCTCCAAATCTCTATTTTTTTAATGCGTTTTACTGGCTTTCATCATATATGAAGTATATGGTGAATCTCAGATCATATAAACCATTGCAGTTCAACTATTATTTAAACTTAAGGTTAAAATTTTTTAGTTATTCCTTTAAACAACTAGTCAGAAGTACTAGCCTGACTAGCGAGCTTATTAGCAGCTAGCTAGCCAAGGCTAATTTCTTACTAGCAGGATTCACACACAATCTCATTGCCCCTAGGTGCTATGATCATCAAAATGTCAATGATCCTGGATCCAATGGTTGGATTTCCTCCTATTTGTTAAGGACTTGATTTTTTTGCTTCTCTCTAAAGACTGAAATAAAATTATGAATATTTACTTAGAAGTCAAACAATGGCATAATATTTTACAGTGTGTCCTGGGTTCAGCTGGAAACAGGGGGGAAGAAGAGGGGGAGTGAGCAAGCAGATGCGTGGTTCCGAATTACCAGCTGGGCTTAAACCACAACACAGTGAAATACATAAATTCAAAATTCTGTGTTTAAATAAGCTGGGAAAGCACATTGCCATTATTACACCAAATAATTCATGGTCTTTGCTTTGTTAATAGCAACAAAAAGCATAATGGGGATGTGTTTCAAATGTGAGCTTTCAGCTGGATATCCCAGGAGATAAAAAGCAATAGAAACTCCTTTTATTGCTCAGATCCAATCTAACTGCTATTTAACAGCTGAAAACAAAAATGTCATTTAGCACCTGTAGAATTGAAATAAGGAGATACACCTTGTTTAACAAAATATCCCAGGGAATCATAGAAACATACGTGAAGTATCTTGTCCTAATATGGTGATGTTAAGACTTAACACGATATTCTTTTCTATATTCCAAGTTGAGACATCTAGCCAGAGATATACCAAGAAAGGACATCTGTGGCTGAACTTGGTCAGGTTAAAGGTTCATTTAGTCTAGGATATTACCTCTGGAAACAGCTAATGATGATGATTTGACTCACAGAAGTAATATGAATAGCAAATAAAAACAGGGTAGAGGGATATTTCTATATTGGCAGACTCTCATCCCAACTACATGAAGTACAATGATTTTTGTGAGCTAAAAGAGCAGTTCCATAGTGTATTTGAATTTAAAAACAATATTTTATTCCATTATTTAATTTAACCATTTTTACCACACACTTTGACATACCTGACATTCTGCAAAGACTTCTCTGATTTAATCTTACATTATACAAAAAAATATTTCCATTCTGTTTTAATAAAAAGAGGCAATTCAGAAGGAATTTTCTCTTCTCAGGACCTGGATTCAAGAAAGAACCTCTATGCAAAGAATGAAGTATGTAATGGAATAATTCAGTTACATTCCAGAACTTGTCCAGATCATTCAGCTACAAATACATACAAACATGCTCCTTCTAGTTTCTCTTCACGTTTTGTTTCAAATTTCACCTTTCCAGCTAAAGTAGCCCTGCCTATACTTATTCATTATTGTGATAGATGTTTTAGGCTTGAAATAAAGTTTTGATGGGATAGCATTTCATAGGTCTTGATGAAAGAAGGTGGAGAAAAGGCAGTGTGTATCCTGATGCATGGAACTCTTCATCAGCCTCCATATCAACTACTTGCTAGCCAGGAGGAGCAGCAACCCCCATCCCAAAGTCTTTTCTCATTGAGTTCTGCAGCTGCTTTTCCTCCCTGATGGAAATTCATGAAAACCAAAAACCTCTTACTGTTCTTGCTGCAGATGCTCCTGCTTTGTCAGTCCTCCTTTCACCCAGAAGAAAAGAGAAGATTGAAACAGCATCTTTGAGGAACTGCACCACCCAGCATCTGGAGAGAACCGTAAAGAGAAGCAAGTCATTTTCATCTTTAACCATTGATGTCAGTGTTTGGCGTTTATCTTTGAGCTTGAAATTGCACGTGGAATGTTTTAACAGATTTATTAATACCTTTCCTTTACAATTTAACCAATCCTAGGGTATCACTACTCTATTCATTTTTTACCCATCTACCTCTCTAATTAAACATATTCCATTAAGCTTACCTTTTTACTTCTGCACAACTGTGTAGTCTAATTTCTTTTCTGATTCTGACTTTTCAAAGAAAGACTTATTTTATCTTTTCAAGTACTGATCTCATGAGCTGAAACTCTGAAAAATAAGTGTTAATAAGTATGAATAAATAAAAAATGCACTAAGCACTTATTTCTCTGGAATCTTGAGAGAAAAGGGATCTTTTTTAATATAAATTAAACTACCAATGCTTCAGAATAGTTATTCCAGTTGCCTACACTAATCTAGAAAAGGCACTCTAATTCAGCAAGACAATAAAACCAATCCACACTCTAAACACGGAACAAAATAATTCATTAAAAAGCCAAAACAATCAAAGCTAGCTACTTATCAGAGTTGACACTCATGATGCAGTAATAGCTGTTCCTGCTGTTTCAGGGTTCAGAGATACTTATGTCATCATGCCCATGAGCAACTTGCGGAAGCCAAAGCTTTGGTGATTTAATCTCACCATACCTATTTAATAAGTTAAGATTTTTCAAATGTTGACACTTCTATGGTGATGTGACCTAGTTATGCTTCAAAGGTAAAAAACTGCTGTTCATGAAGAATTTAGAAACTTCTGTTATAAGAATCATTGGAACACTTGGCTCTTCCCCTGATGTTCATCTGCTGCAGTGGACCACAACTATCAACTAAGGTTGTATCAACGTATACAACTTGCTACCTTGGGGGGATGCTCAATTTAGTGACCATAACAGAACACCTGGTGTCCTTGGAGGTTACTTCTCATTTGGGTTTTTTTGGTAGGTTAATCGGGCCACCTGTAAAGACATTTTCTAGCGCTTCCATCAGTTTTTGACATATATGACATGTGCTGTTGCATACCAATCCCAGAAAGTAAAAACCACCTCCAACATAAAACAAAAAATGAGTCTATGTTCCTACTTGACTTAATCACCTTTCTCATCCACTTCACAGTGAAAGTACACTACAAAGTATTTCCTATTCTATTCTTTTCTGCTTGAATAAGGTTATTATTTATAGTGCATTTCATGTTTGTTTCAATATCCTTAGCTGTTCTTTTTTAGCTTTCCCCAAAGTCTAATTCTATCATAAATGTGTTTGCGCCTTAAATTAATGATGAAAGTCATACGTTGGCGCATGTCCCTTCAATGTATTGATTACTTATTCTGCTGTGCTTCTCCAGCTCTTGTTCTAAGGATAATTATTCCTTTAAGAAACTTTTATTGATGTGGCACAAAAGAAGGAGAGGCAGAAGGAAAGTCTGAAATAATGGAGTTTTAGAAAACTTAAAAAAAAAATTACATATCGGTCACTTTTAAGAATAGGCCATAGAGATACTGGTTTAGGAGAGAAACTTTTGACAGCAACTTTCAGACAGTTTGAAAATGTGCACCAGTGTGTGCATAGACATAGGGATTTTCTATTCATTATTCTCGTTTTACTTTAAATGCACTCCAAAATATATTTATATTTATGATGAAGTTTCTTGGTTAACAGTTTCAAAGTTTAGATTCAATTGGGGGTTTTGTTTGGTTGTTGATTAGGGGTTTTTTTAAGAACTCAAAGCAGTCCATTTTCATTTGGTGGCTAATCCAATTCTCTCCAGAAATAGAAGCTAATGACTTTGTTGTGATACGGATCTTGATGTTAGAAAAAGAAAAGCCAACTAAATCATGTAAAGAAATCAACTTCACTCACTCTTAAACTCATTTTAAAGTTGAATAACTGCAACTGTAGTGTAAACAAATCTTCATGGCAAATTATCATCTGCTATAGTGCGTTATTCAGGTCAATGCACTCTAAGTGTAAGCTGTGTGAGAAAAGTTCATAAGTAGTTGTTTTTCTCTGTAGGAATTACAGATACAGAGTTTTAAATGCAGAAATTTCTTAAGAGAGAGATTTCTTTATGTGTTTTATTCATTGAAAAGTGTCAAAACAGAATAATGTCTGATATTGTCACGCAAACAGAACATGAGTTTCTTATGCATAGGAATCTAAACTTCTAACCTGTCCTTCATGAAGCTACACCATAATAAGAGGTCAATGCTTTGTGATACTGTTGCAGTTAAAATTAGATGTTTAGAAAAGCTTCCTAACTACAAACCAAGGAATTATTATTTGAAAGACAAAGTAGAAACAAAAAATTGAAAAATAACATTGTATGAAAAGGATAATATGAACTTTAAAGGTATTGCCCTCTAAAATTGCAGTTAGACCCCAGATCTTTCAAACTTCATTTAATTTGCATATAATTCATTGTCCATCTGTTGTATTTCCAATTTCTTCTTTACCATCTGGTTTTCTAATGCTGAATCCACTGCACATTTTTTTTCTACATGTATAAGGCCTCTAAATCATAACCAATTGATTAGAATGTATAATAAAATAAATACACTTAGACTTTTTTGGAGATCTATCTCACTACTTAACATTCATTATGCACCATTAATCACCCAGTGTAGCTGATAAGGTGCATAATGACTGTAAATCTGACTCCTATGAAGAGCAGAAGGAAAGAAGGAGGTAAAGCAAAAGACATAACTGGAGAAATCAGAGGGTCTCAAGTTATGAAAAGAAAAGGCAAATCCCAGAGCAGTTCAGCAGAATGGAGATATTAACAAGAATACATGACTGAGAAAATTTGGTGGTCAATGTTTCATGCTATGCAACAGGGGAAACAGCAGCAGCTGCATGTTAAGCAGCACTTTACAATTGGTCCTAATAATTTTAACAGGACAGATTTCTGTTCACTTGTGTCTCTTAATCTGTCCTTTGTAGTGTATCCAGCAATTTTGCCTCTTCAAACACCCCAGGACTCTTAGACTGTTCTAGCTGTTAGTCTCAGCTGTTCTGATTTTTGTCTCTAACTGTTGCATGCTTTTCCCAACAGGCACTCTAACTCATTCAATTCAACAGCTGCTACAAACACTTCTATTTTTGGCACAGTATCCCAATGGTTTCAAGAGGTTTACTTGAAGAGCAGATGGGTCAGAAGCTGTATTTCTGTAAAATATGATACACATCTGACCTTACATGATCTTTATGGTGAGATCCAAGAGATTGCTCTGTATTCCATGGGTTCTGCAAATATATCCTGATTTTGTCCTTTGTATTTTCAGGCTTATCACACAGATAATTTCTGTGAATCTACTCATTCAAACAGGGGTCAGTCATTGCAGAAGTGACATAAAATACATTACTTTACATGTAAATAGGTGATGAGGTAGTGAATAAAATGCTTTCTAGGACTTAAAAATGAAAATAAAGCTCTGAATTCAGAGCAACACAACACCAAACTAGTAGATAGATATCTATTGTAAAAAATATTTAGGAGAGAAGCGAAAGAGCATTATAAAGTTTCAATTGTCCGCAATTTTCACAGAAAAAAAATTAAGGAAAACATTCAGAAAGAACAGTTAATATAGACAAAAAAAGAAAATTCAGAATTAGGTCAAAGAATTAGGACAAAGATGTCCTTTTAGACATATTCAGATCTCCGATTTCTACCTCTATCCTTTTAAAAGTGCTAAATAAAAGACAACTTCCCCGGTCCTCATTGCAATATCTCACTAACAAATTTCACTTAGCTGTCTCAAAAATGAAGTTAAACCTGTTTATTTCAAACTATTTCCACTTCTGAAGAAAGTCTTTTGCACAAGTAATGCTAATTACAAAAAAACTGCATTCAGCTACCTTAGCACTTTGTCAGCGATCCCTACTTGAAGCAGGATATTGCTCCATGTAAAGAGTCTTTATACTCTAGTTTAAGAGCTTTGCTTTCTCCCCAGTTTCTTTTGTAAAAAAAAAAAAAAACAAGAAAACATATAGCAGAAAGAAAACACAATGCAGAAGCCCACACAACACAGCACAGATTTTTTACTAAGACTCGAAGAGTTTTAGGCATTTTCTTATTTGCAAGATTATGAACAAGAAAGGGAGATAACATCCTAAATAGCTCCAGGAAAGCAGTGAATATCATATGATGCCTAATGCTTACATCATAATGTAATTCTCCCATGGTCGGATGCTGACATCAGAGGAGACACTTGTTTACACTGGAAAGACAGTAAAAGGCAGATGATACACTCAATGGACAATAAATCTATTTTAGAATCACAGTATTAATCAAAAAGGAAGGAAATAAATACGTTCAATGAAGGTACGTATTTGAGTCAAGCTTCCTCACTAACTGAACCTCAGTATTTCTGGTGTCAAATCACTTAGCTGAGACATGCACTCGAGATCTTCCCATCTTAGGGGATGAATAAGAAAGTGAAAATTGAAATGCTGCAATGATGCATCATTCAGCCAGAGTCACAACAGCTGGCACTAGGAGACTGAAAGGAGACATTTCCAAAAACTTAACTCATGTTGAAATATCTTTTCACTAACATATGCACGCAGCTGAAAGGTTCTTCAGATAAACTGCCCAACAAAACTCAAAAATCTTACTATATGTTTATTTTGCCTTTTAAACTCAAGTATTTAATCCCAAAGTAGCTTTACATGTAGACTACACTAAAATATTTTAAGCAAAATAACATACAACAATTATCATACTATTCCATAGTCCATGGATTAAAAAATAGCAGCATGCTCTTCTTTTCACCTGCACTGAAAATTCTTGCTTGCAGATAGACTTTTTACACCCTCTTATTATATGCTTCTTTTGAATTCAGATCTTATTTGTAAGTCAGATTTTAGAACACAATTACAACATTAAGTACAGAACAGAGTTTCTTCCTGGGCTGGAGAGAGACTGATTCTTCGAAAAGGCTGATGTCAGCTAACTTTATTTTGATGATTTGGCATTTACCAACATTCATAAAATATTTTCAAAAGTGGAAGAAAATAATAAACTTAAAATTCAGAGAGAAGCATTTACAAAAAATGCATGATTCTGTGAGGATGTTGTGCCTTAGAAACTTGATGCTGTGAAGGTACTTATAGGTCATATTATGGATTGAATAAATAAAACATCCAATCCTTATATACATATATATGAAAAAGGTAAGTAAGTGGCCATACATGGACATATATAAGTTATACAAAAGAGCATTTCCTTTCATGCATTATTTTCTTATGTAGAATCATTTGCTTTATTATCCTGAAATATAGGACTTCTCAGTTCATGTTCACCACCACATAATTCACACACAAATTGTTTCACATGCGAAATAATTACTTTCTACTTAACTTTCCATTAGAATTTTGTTCCAGAACTTCTGTCCTGATTAATTGTTACAAATAAATCAAAGAGGGGCAAGACACCAGAAGCAGAATATTACACGTTACTGTGAAATTCTAATGCCATTTTCTTAAATGCATTATTGCAGAAATTTCATTTATCTTTACATTCTTTGCAGCACAATAGGAAGGTCCAAACTGGAAAGCTGAACTTACCCATCCCACTGATTCACAGGTTTAAGTAAGAGGTTTCTAGGACACTCATTCTCAGCAGAGTATCACCCATAACATTCAATTTTGGAGTAATACACCTCTACTAAGATCTTCAAACAGATCTGCAGTTACTTTTATGCCACAGATTTGTGAGTTCACTCACAATAATAAATTGTATTAAAATGTATTCTAGGAATAAATGCACATGTTTACACAGAAAAAAAAGGCTTAAAAAAAGGATTTAAGCACTTTTATTCAAACTGTATTTTCATTTTTAATAATATCTGTATCAAAGGAACTATATACCATGATCAAACTTTAGGTTCTGAAGGTTAGAACCATTTTGATGCTAAAGGCCAATGGCGCTTTCATAATGAAATTCAGACCTCGGGATGATTAAATCGAAGTGACATCAGAAGCAATTTATAATCCCTCTCTAGCATCTTTTGAAATCTCTTTAACAAGTCACAGCCTGTGCTGGCTATTTGGATTTGCCATATGCAACTGACTCACCCTTCTTGAAAGCTGTTTGTTAATGCACACAGGTGGTTGGTGTCAGCTCAGGAGGAAGAACACTATACTACACAAGTACTTATTTTCATGGAGGGTGGAGGGAAGTTATGTTTACATGCCCTAACTTCTTCACTACTATGAGGGTCTTCACGACTAGAGTGTTTCTAACTACAATATATTCCAAGTTTGCAGGCACCTAAAATCTCTCAGCTTTTCCTTTTCTTCCTCATGATACCCATGGCTTTTTTTCCCCCCACAATATTTCCAATGTTTGTCCCTTCATTACCCCAATCACACCAAAAGCTATTAAAGAATCATAGAATCATAGAATAGTTATGGTTGGAAGGGACCTTAAGATCATCTAGTTCCAACACCCCTGCCATGGGCAGGGATACCTCTCACTAAACCATGCCACCCAAGGCTCTGTCCAACACAGCCTTGAACACCACCAGAGGTGGAGCATTCACAGCTTCCTTGGGCGCAACCCATTCCAGTGCCTCACCACCAGTAAAGAACTTCCTCCTTATATCCAATCTAAACTTCCCCTGTTTAAGTTTGAACCTGTTACCCCTTGTCCTATCACTACAGTCCCTAATGAAGAGTCCCTTCCCAGCATCCCTATAGGCCTCCTTCAGATACTGGAAGGCTGTTCTCTGAGGTCTCCACGCAGCCTTCTCTTCTCCAGGCTGAACAGCCTCAACTTTCTCAGCCTATCTTCATACTGGAGGTGCTCCAGTCCCATGACCATCTTTGTGGCCCTCCTCTGGACTTGTTCCAACAGTTCCATGTCCTTTTTATGTCGAGGACACCAGAACTGCACACTGTATTCCAAATGAGGTCTCATGAGAGCAGAGTAGAGGGGCAGGATCACCTCCCTTGACCTGCTGGTCACGCTCCTTTTGATGCAGACCAGAATACAGTTGGCTTTCTGGGCTGCGAGCGCAAACTGCTGTCTCATGTTCATTTTCTCATCAGTCAACACCCCTAAGTCCTTCTCCACAGGGCTCCTCTGAATCCCTCCTTCTCTGCCAAGCATTTCTTCTATCCTAAAATCTTGACAATCTTTTTTTTTTTTTTTTGGTTAGGGAGTGTGTGCGCGTCAAAATTTCACTCCTATCTAGCATCAAAACCCAAGAAACATTTTTCTTTCTCCCTTGCACTGTCCATAGTTTCACTGATATTGATTAGTAAGATGGTACATAATGGTACAGGACAATGTTATAAGGATATAAAGAAAGCAGAACTCTAGCTTTATTGTCTAGACTAGAAAATAACTGAATTTCCTGGTTTTGTATAATTGGATATCAGTGACAGAGGCTGCCTTTAACTGGCTCTAGTATCAAAAGAGAGAAATAGGGAGAATGATATTATGAAGGCAGAGGAGAAAAATCAAAATATAGCTGAACTTAATATAAACAGACTGCAGTTCAGAGCAATTCCCCAGAGAGAGGTGCTGGGGGACAGATGTCTGAATTTTGCTGATCAGAATGAGGAAATGAAGGAAATTGGCACGCAGGGCAAAATATTTTTAAGCAGAGCAGATCTAAACCCAGAACTCTTTCCATTAAATTCATCAATCTGAGGGCAAAAAGACACTTTCTGCCGCCCTGTTCACCTTATATGCCCAGTTAATATAAAGTAAGTGGTACCATTTGTCCTGGGTTCAGCAGTAGCAGTCATTTTTCTCCTTCTTGGTAGCTGGTGCAGTGCTGTGTCTTTGACTTTCAGCCTGGGAACAGCGCTGATAACACCGATATTTTCAGTTGCTGCTCAGTAATGTTTACTTCTGAGGCTCATGCTCTGCCAGGGAGGAGGGAAAGCCAGGAGGAAAAAAGACACCTGGCCCAAACTAGCCAAAGTGGCATTCCATATCACAGCATGTCATGCCCAGGATGTAAAAAATGGGGGCAGGAACCAGGAAGGGTTCCATCACTGCTCAGTCAGGCTGGGTATCAGTTGGCAGGTGGTGGGCAGTTGTATTCTTTTCCCTTGTTGTTTCTCCTACCATTATTATTATTGGTGGTAGCAGCAGTGGTTTGTGTTATACCTCAGTTACTGGACTGTTCTTATCTCAACCCGTGGGAGTTGCATTCTTTCGATTCTCCACCCCATCCCTCCAGGAGTGAGGTGGTGAAGGTGGGGGAGTGAGTGAATGGCTGCATGGTTCTGAGTTACCAGCTGGGCTTAAACCATGACACTATTAAAAATTTATTTCACTATTTTAATCTGAACATATTCCTTCTTTCATCTTTGTATTTAATTTTCCAATTGAAAGCTTTAACATGCTTTTTCACTTGGCATTAAGCTTCCATTTCTTCCCTACAGCGCTATGGCAGCTCCTTATGTGAGGAGCAGATATGTTCAAGTTGGTATACATTTTTAAATTGGAATACAGTATGCAATGCTCTTAGCACATGCTTTCCTTGACACTTTGTTCTTGCATGTTAATCAGAAAGTTCCCGGGGGCCATTTTTGCCATTGAGTACTGAAAAGTTTATTGCTACAAGGACAAAAAAATGCAAATTATTAAATTACAGACAACATACAACACAGTGTCATGGAATAATGATCACAACTGCTGGGGGGAAACTGTCAAAACAAAATTTAGTGAACATTTCAATACAGTTTAAGCATCAAACTGCACAGAATTGTAGAATAATAGGATAGTTAGGGTTGGAAAGGACCTTAAGGTTTGTGCAACTTATTTATCAAAAAGATACCTTAGAATGGAAAACATTCTTTGGAAACAAAGAGAAAGTAAACAGTTTCCACTAAATACTGACCATTCTTCATCAGATTTCCCTCTCTTTTAGATTCTTTTTTAATATCCTTTGAAGCAGCAATTGAAAAAAAACCCTTAAATCTTTCTGGAATACAGTACCTAAAATTTTAATATACCTGTGTTTTCCCACACAAAAAGATGTTCAAATTCACTTGCTACCATAATCGAGTTACATCATGCTTCAGAAAGTGCTGTGATCACTTCAGTAACTATTTTATTTTAGACTGAAACAGAATCTCTATTGCACAAAAATTTGGGTTTCACTTTCATGCAGAGTATCCAACAGAAAGATAGAAAATTAGCATATTAACAAATTATCTACTTTGCTGAATGATTGCACAGAATTCTAGCGAATCAAGTTCCATTCAATAATTCAGTATCAATTTGGTGACAAATCGTGATATACTATAATTTTTTTTATATCAAATTTTGATTTATGCCTAGCTACATATGAGAAGAAATATTATACTTGGTGCTAGAAATATATAGGAACAAGGTGTCATGGTTTAAGCCCAGCTGGTAACTCAGAACAGTGCAGCCATTTGCTCACACACATACTCTTTCCCTGCCTCTCTGGGCAGAATGGGGAGGAGAATCAAAAGAATGTAAACCCCATGGGTTGAGATAAGAACATTCCAATAACTAAAGTATAATACAAAACTGCTACTAATAATAAGGGAAATAACAATGGGTGGGCTTATAAAACTAAAAAAGGAAAGGAAAAAAAACCCAAAACAAATCAAACACCAATAAACACAACTGTTGCATAATGCAATTGCTCACTACTCGCTGCCTGATACCCAGCCTGATCTGAGCAGCAACCTGGGCCTTCTGGGTGACTCCCCCCAGTTTCTATACTGGCCAAGGTGTGCTGTGGTATGGAATACCCTTTTGGCTAGTTTGGGTCATGCACCCTGTCTCTGCTTCCTCCCAGCTTCTTGTGCTCCTCCTCACAGCAAAGCATGAGACTGAAAAGTCCTTGATCAGCGTAAGCGCTACTGAGCAACAACTGAAAAATTCAGTGTGTTATCAGCATTATTTTCTGGCTAAAGTCAAAACCACAGCACATTGCCAGGTACTAAGAAGGACAAAAACAACTGTTACAGCTGAAACCAGGACATAAGGTTTAGATCTGCAAATTGTATAGGAATAATTTGAGACATAACTTTGTTAAAGAAGAAATAAAACCACATACGTTTGCAATACTGACTGCAAAAGATATGCTCAAGATATGCTCTTGTGGAAAATTCTAGCCATCTGGAATGGTGCTAAAAGAACTCTTCACTAGGTTAGTGTTTTGTTTTGTTGATAGCCAGAGCACTTGTTTTCTATCTCTGGCATTTATTGTTCTTTGCAAATTGTTTTCCTCAGCCACTATAACACTGTTATAAGAACACATGTTAACCCTACTTAAAATATATTCTCACTTGTGACTGGAAAACTTCAACAACAAAACTGAATAAATTAATCATTGCAAATTTCTCTAAGTCATTAGGATGGCATTTATTCTCATTTACCAGGCTTCAGCTGTCAGTTAGAAAGACAGCAAGCAAAAATTAGCATAATGAAAACAACTTTAAATGTTTATCTTTGGCTTAATAATTATCTTCAGGCTGGATGACAAACTGTTAAAATGGTAAGAGGGCTAAGCTAATTGTATTTACTTAATTATAAAAAAACACAAGAGAAATAGATACTCTTAAAGATATGTAATATACATTTACACTCACTATTGAATATTTTCTGTGCAATAATAAGCTATTAGGGAAAAAAAATCCTCCTAAAGTTGATAAATTATATCAAAACCAAATGGTGATATACAGGACACATACCAAGTCATTTAATATAGATCTGTAACTCAACACTTGAGACCAAATTGCAAACTGTTGCACACTAGTGGAAAACATATAGATGGTGCCAACAGAATCAAGGGAATGACTTCCACTAATATGTGCCCAGTGGTATGAGCAGAAGGTTCAATCTGAACAGAGGTTGACCATGACATTTGTTCAAGGCTTGATTAGAGAGTATATGTTGAGATGATAACCCATGTGCTCTCTGAAAGTGAATTTTGATCTAACAAAGCTTGATAAAACACCAAGAAAAGTTCAGGATCTCAAGCCAAAGAACAAATGGATGTATGTCCATTCTTTCTCTTCTGCACATAGTGCACAAAGTATACTGCTTCAGTTTTTAAATTCAAGCATGTGCATGAATGTTTATTTTTGGTTGCTTTGCTTTTGCAAAATGACACAACTTCAATGGCAGCACCCTACCTAAGCACTTACTTTTAAGCACACCATTAATCCCATTGGAACCAAATGAATATCAGCAAAACTCAGGTTAAATGTTTTCATGCATCCTTTGGGACTAAGCAGACAGTATCTCTAATACAGTGGGCTACCAGGAAAGCAAAAATGTAAATTAGGAGCCAGTTATCTACAGATTTGGCACAACATGAGTTACAAGGTAAGTAATTTTTTCCACCCCTCCTGCTGCCTTCATCGCTCTATTATGTAATGAATTCCAATCTCAATTTTTACTGCAAATTTTATTTTAGTGCAATAAATCAGACTTGTAGTTTGATTACAATAATTGTGTGGCTTCAACCACAATAAATCATTCCACACCTAAAAGAATTCATGAAACCTGGTGTGGATTTCTTCTAAATGTATGCGTCTAGGACATGGGCATCCTCACTCTGGGATTCACACTAGCATCACACTAGTGACATAACCAGTTCATATACAATTGATTGCTTCAACAGTTCAAAATAACACACGTAGGCCATAAAAATTTCTTATAGACTATCATTTTTAAAAGTTTTAATTTTCCTTTTTTTAAAATTTATAAAGTAATTTTAGCAAAATTAAGATTAGAAAATAACTGACAACTCACCTAATATGGAACAAATTTGAGTTAGCACATTATTTCTGCAATATAAAACACCAGATCCATTTTGGTCCCTATTTACATTACTATTTCTGTTAGTATCAATAGAAAATGCATCTAACCCTGTTTCTGTCAAATGGGACAGTCAAGTGAGATAGTGACTTTCTTTGTCACTAAAAGGAGCACCATTTGATTTCACACTGGTGTCTGAATTGGAGTTAAGTCTTTCTAGATTTCAAAAGATCTATTCTCAATATACTTGTAACAAAGCAGAAGTCAACAAAACAAGCAAATAAATTTTAAAGTATTCTTGGGGGAGTTTAATAGTTCTTAAAAAGAAAAACCCCGCTGATACAAGGTACTTTCTAGCATGAGTTCAAGGAGCTGAAAAAAAAAGTGGCTCTGTAAACAGTCTGTAATTCCTCAGTAGAGAACATCCTTGAGGACACAGTATTTTCCCCTCATTATTAATGTGTCCAAATCTTATTCATATTAGCAAAATACTGTTCAGATAAATATTGACTCTGTTTATTATGAGATTAGTTGTCTGGCCTGATGTAACAGGCTGATGTATACAGTACTATTTGACATACCTTATTTTTTTTCATGACATTTTTTTGAAGGAGAAATATTTAAATGTTAGAAGCAAAATTTGCTTAGTAGGAGACTTAGGATTTTCATTTAGTTACAACAGAGCTGCATGTGCCTGTCTCAAATTATGGTAGTATGCAGTTGAAGTTAAAACTGAATATCATAAAAGATAATGCCTATACTACATCAAAACAGAAAACATAGACACAATCCATTTAGAAACTGTCTTATTTATTAGAGCTTGTGATAATCCCAATTGCCAAAGGAGAAGAGAGGACATTTTTTATGGAAAGAATTCATCCTTTCTCTTCCACAGTGCATCTAAATCATCAGACAAGAAGAATCATTCCTTGAAAGTTTAAACAATAAATTAAAGTTGGGTTATATTTCTTGGGTTTTTTTAACTGAAAGCTGAATAACTGCAAAACCTGCTAATGTACATTTTACTGCTGTCAGCTGACATAGTTACTTATCTAATTAACAGGCAACTTAGTGCAGAACCACTGTGGGCCAGACTGCTTTGATTCAAAGTGAATGCAATTTTAAAGTACTCCCATGTAATTAATTTAACATGTACAATCTTTGTGCTTAAAAAAAAATAAAATTGCAGAATTGGGCTTTTAAATTAATGTTCTTCTCTAAGGCTAAGTTAATGTGTATAAAGTATGTAGTATTTATATATTAAAATGACATCCGGATGATAAACATCCTAAGTATCTGTGAAGAAAGTACTAAATAAAGGGCACATTTTAAACACGGAACAGTTATTAGACTCATGAACTATGCAGACCTGAGCACACAGAAATATTCAGCCCTCCTTCCTATTAGCAGCATCTACTGTGCAGTAATATTATAGTAGCACTTACTGTCTATTTCTGACAAAGACCTATTGTACTATGCATTTAAATACAGATGTGAAGAGACAGCACTCATTCCAAAATAGTCTCACATTTGTAGACAAGGTTGAAAAGTTACTATCCAGTGAACCAGAGTTCCTAAGTGCCAGCTCAGTCCTCCAGCCAAAATACTCTATATTTTTTCCTGTCTGGCTACTGTAATTATGAAATTGTTACTCTCCAATATGTTCTCTTCAAAAACAAAAGGAAATATGATTGATACCAAGATAAAAGGGAAGAGGAAAATACAAACCATACCAGACTATAGCCTTGGCTGCTATAGGAAGTCCTAGTTCCCAGCATACTGAAGATGTCATAAATTCAGAGAAAATGAAGAAATATCTTTTTACTTGACAAAGATTTCTACAATCAACTATTTTTGGTCCTCTTGACTGCTTTTCTTCCACTATTTCATCATACAGTAAATAACATTATGCCGGATTTGTGACAATTTTCGTGACTGCAATATCACACACAGGATTACAACTTAACCAAAGGATCAAGCAGAAAATGAGGTGTGAGGATAGGCTGTGAGCTTTTCTGCAGGATTAAAGCACAAATCTTCAACAGAAGTGAGCAGAACATAGACATTGGAACCAAGGACATTTCTTTTATTATAACTAACTGTTCTCATTCAAACTTGCTCTGCTATGACAGCTCATTTGATCACCACAACAGGTAAACACACAGAGTTAGAAATACAACAGACAGCTTAGCTACACCAATGGGTAAGATGGATTTTTCTTGCTACAGTTTTTTGGTGTTTGGCCTATGTGACAAAGGGCAGCTCTTGCTCTGCAGAACAGAGAGACATGTTGACCTGCTAGTTCTTACTTTACCTTGATATCAATGTATAGGTGGGATCTTCAAGCACTTACCACCTTGTAATTCACCGCAGGTTAAAACTTGGGTTTTAACATTTGATGACTAATAAAGAAGCCTTAATAAGATTCCTGGCTTTCTGTATCATTTCTGAAACAGTAAAAGTCCCAGAGATGTAACTATTTACAGCTATTATTATGACTGGAAAAAGGGAAGTATAACCCCCATTTTCAAGAAGAGGAAAATGGATGACCCAGGGAACTACAGAGCAGTCAGCCTCACCTCTGTGCCTGGCAAAATTTTAGAGCAGATTCTCCTGGAAGACATGCTAAGGCACATGAAAAAGAGCATGGTGCCTGGTGACAGCCAGCATGGCTTCACTAAGGGGAAGTCCTGCCTGTCCAATCAGGTGGCCATCTATGATGGGGTTACGGAACTGATGGACAGGGGTAGAGCAATTGATGACATCTACCGAGACATGTGAAAAATGTTCAACACTGTTCTGCGTGACATCCTTGTCTCTAGACTTGAGAGACATCAATTTGATAGGTGGACCACTCAGTGGATAAAGAACTGGCTGGCTGGCCTTATGAAAAGAGTTGTGGTAAATGGCTCAATGTGCAGCTGGAGACCAGTAACAAGTGGTGTCCTTCAGGGATCGGTGCTGGGACCGGTCTTGTACAACATCTTTGTCGGTGACATGGGCAGTGAGATTGAGGGCACCCTCAGCAAGTTTGCCAATGACACAAAGCTGGGTAGTTTCGGTCGATACACTGAAGGGAAGGAATGCCATCCAGAGGGACCTTGAGACGCTTGTGAGGTGGGCTGATGCCAGCCTGATGAATTTTCACCATGACAAGTGCAAGGTCCTACACCTGGGTTGGAGTAATCCTAGGCACAGCTACAGGTTGGGCAGAGGAGTGATTCAGAGCAGCCCTGCGGAGAAGGACTTGGGGGTGTTGGTCGATGGAAAAATGAACATTGGCAGGCAGTGCGCTCTTGCAGCCCAGAAAGACAACAGTATCCTGGGCTGCATCTAAAGGAGCATGACCAGCAGGTCCAGGGAGGTGATCCTGCCCCTCTCCTCTGCTCTCGTGAGACATCACTTGGAGTATTGTGTGCAGTTCTGGTGTCCTCAAAGTCAAAAGGACATGGAACTCTAGGAACAAGTCCAGAGGAGGGCCACAAGGAAGATCAGAGGACTGGAGCACCTCCTGTATGAAAACAGGCTGAGAAAGTTGGGGCTGTTCAGCCTGGAGAAGACAATGGTGCATGGAGACCTCATAGCAGCCTTCCAGTATCTGAAGGGGCATATAGGGATGCTGGAGGACTCTTCATTAGGGACTGTAGTGATAGGACAAGGGGAAATGGGTTCAAACTTAAACAGGGGAAGTTTGGGTTGGATATAAGGAAGAAGTTCTTTACTGAAAGGGGGGTGAGGCACTGGAATGAGTTGTCCAAGGAAGTTGTTAATGCACCACCCTTGGTGGTGTTCAAGGCCATGTTGGACAGAGCCTTGTGTGACATGGTTTAGTGGGAGGTGTCCCTGCCCATGGCAAGGGTGTTGGAACTTGGTTATTTTAAGGTCCTATCCAACCATAACTATTCTATGATTTTCCCAGTGAAATTTCTATTTCATTGTGGTGGAGTGACCCTGGCTGGACCACAGGTGCCCACTCTATCACTCCACCTCCTCAGCTGGACAGTGGAGAGAAAATATGACAAAGAACTCACGGATTGAGATAAGGACATGGAGAGATCACTCACCAGTTAACATCATGGGCAAAACAGACTGCACTTCAGGAAATCAGTTAAATTTATTAGCAATCAAATCAAACTAGGATAATTAGAATATATAAGCAAATCTTCAGTATCTTCCCACCATCCTTCCCTTCTTCCCGGTCTCAAATTCATTCACAGTTTTCTTTATCTCTCCTCCCAAGTGGCATAGGGGAACAGGGATTGCGGGTTGTGTTCAGTGGATCACACATTGTCTCTGCTGCTTCTTCCAACTCAGGGGAGGACCCCTCACACTTTTCCCTTACTCCAGTGTGGGATCCCTACCACAGGAGACAGTCTACCATGAACTTCTGCAAAGTGAGTCCTTCCCTATGGGCTGCAGCGGAATCTCTGCTCTGGCACTGGAGCACCTCTTGCCCTCCTTCTGCACTGACCTTGGTATCTACAGAGCTGTGCCTCTCATATGGTTTCACTTCTCTCTCTGACTGCTGTTGCTGTTGCGCAGTTGCCCCCACTTCTTAAATCTGTTGTCCCAGAGGCGTTGCCACCATCGCTGATGAGTTCAGCCTTGGCCAGCAGAGGGTCAGTCTTGGATCCATCTGGCATTGGCTCAGACATGGGGGAAGCTTCTAGAAGGTTCTCTCAGAATACACACCTGTAGCCCCCCACTACCAAAACCTTGCCACACAAACCAAATACATCCTTCAAAAATGGCATAAAGAATCGTCCACAGTAAATTTCAAAGCTATTCAAAATACAATATCATTAGTTTAGGGTAAAAGATGCGAAGAAGGAGGAAGAAAATTAGGAAATTTCTATTTATGGGAGTTTTTCCCCCCTTTAATTTAAAACTTTCCCCCCTCCCCCCAAATAAATTTTTTGTATTTTCATTTCATCAGGAATATAAAAATAGACATGGAAATTCAGATTTTGCATAGAAATTAGGTTTTTGCATACAAATTTTAAGTGCACATAATGATGACCTTCAGTGTGAAATGACAATTGTGCATACATTTCAAACTATTTCAATGTGCGTGTGATAGATATTGAGTTCATGATTTTAATTTTGTTCACAGCTACTCCTCATGTATCCCTACTTGTGCCTAAATTGATAGCAAGACAACCTGGAGAGAGATGCTGAGGGAGAGATTTCGAAGACCAAATGATAAAGTAGGTACACATCAGGATGCTTGTACCAATGGGGCCTTGAATGGGAAGTAAAGAGGAATCAAAGGGTAATACTTTGCTGGAATTTGAAAATCATAGAATCACTGAAAGCAAAGAAGCATTGGGCAGGGGAAAGCAGTGCATAATCCATTATTACTCCATTACTAATAAATGGTGTTCCCTGTTCAGAAGGGTTAAATATCTACTTAATTTTCTATTAAATAATTAAAAAAAAATGTTTAGTAACCCTTTGATCTTTGGTAATTCGTTTTATAGTGGTACAGAGTCAGAACTAGATATATGTTTCTTAAAGCTTTGTCCAACTTGGGTTAAATGACAATGGGAGTTGTAAAATCACATTAAAAAAAAAAACCAAACTAATTAACATTGTAGTAGCTCTTTCCAACCAAATTCCAGGATCACTGAATGGTTTTAAACATAAAGTATGTTTTCTGAATGGAGGGCAGCTACTAGCACTAACATGCAGTTAAAAAAATTAAATCAAAACACTCCCTCCAAAAACACCACAACAAAAAAACCCAACCAAAACCAGCAAAACTCAAACAAAACCAAACACACCAACCAGAACTAACATTGCTTTTCACACCCAAGCTGCAAAAGCTCTGTCTCTTCACTTTCAAAAACAGAGTTACACAAGACAGCTTGAGCCAATCTAACACCTTGTCACTGCTCCCTGCTGCATGCTGTCTCTGTTTACCTTGCTTTAGCTGTAACATACATCAGGTCTCTCCATGAGACAATTTCAGATGGTTTTCTGCTGGGTTAGCGCAATCAGTCTTTTCAGGGATGATCTTCAGTATAGCCTAAGAAGGGACAGAACCACATCACATGAAAAAGCAAGGAGGTGGAACAACTGTTCTTCTAGCCTTCCCATTTGGCAGTGGTCAGTTGTGGGGTTGAATCACAGTCTCACATAATTCCACTAGGAAAAATCATCAGGTAATAATCATTTTGACAGTTCAGGATTTAAAAAGTTGGAGGGAGACTCAAATAGACTAATGTTCATTCTGATGAATGATTGTTGTGGGATTGAATCAGTCTCACATAATTCCACTTGGAAAGATATCAGGTAATAATCAGTTTGACAGTTTAGGATTTAAAAAGCTGGAGGAAGACTTAAATAGACTAATGTTCCTTCTGATGACTAAACACATGAAAGATATATAATTTTCTAATTGACAAAGTGTAGAGAAAGACCATCAGATGCCATGTTTTGTCATCAAAATTTCAGAAACACCTGATGATTGCTGTTGGTTAGGAGTAATATGGCACTGTTGATAGAGTATGGCATGCCTATGATCTCACACATATGAAAAGGGCATGCAGAAAGTGTACTGACTGTTCCATTTGCAGCTTTCCAATGACAAGGGCCTCCTTCACTTTGTAGGCATTAGACTTGGTCTCAGGCGCACTAACAGTAGGTGGAACTGCATTCTTGCAATACCATAATGTACATCTGTTATCTCAGTTCTTAGGTTTATATTCAGAGATTCAGTGGAGGCAGAATCACAGGAGAAATTAAAGAAAAAGTGTGCTAGTAGAAGGAAAAAATAAATGATGAAAAGAGTTATTACCCGTGTATGTAATTATGTCTAGTTATTAGATGTGCTTTTTACTGTTAAATAGCCAACATTTTTTTTTAAGATTACTTAGATCTTTCTGTAATTGAAAATGAGGATTATTTCATAAAATGTTATTGAAATATTGTATTTATTATTATTGAAGTCATAGGTTTATTAGAATTGGTGCAGGGAAGCTGAGCACACTAAGTTTACATGTCATTATCTAAAGGCTCTTAAAAGATGCATCATGTATTTCACATGAGTTCAGACTGAGAATTTTAAAATGTTCTTATAGTATAGAAAACCTGCAAGAAACAAACATGGAAGATTATACCAAAATGGCTTTAATGAAAGAGATTAGATCACAGCTTCCCATGTTAACTTATTTGTCTCATTGCAGCACAGGTAAATGTATAACTCTTTAAATTGTCAGCTTAAGAACAAAGCCTATCTCATAAACCAGAGGACTGATGATAGATAATCTTTTAAAAAATGCAAACTAAAGTAATGCAAATATGCATTGGTATAGAGCGGGATAAAGAAAGCCGGTAGCTGATGATGTAAAAAGTAATTGTAACTATGCAATTTTTGGCTTTCCTCATGACTCCCTATGAAGATATTTGCATACTAGAAAGAAAGTAATAGGAATAAAGGTGGACACTTTGAGAGACAGTCAGCTTCCTTAATACATCCTGGGTTTCTGAATATCATTTTTATAGGGACACACACACATCACATTCTAAAAACAACAGCCCAAATACCCAAATTATTTTAAAAATTCTCTTTTTCTCTATGCATTATTGTCTCAAACTCATATGTATACAAACAGCAACCCTAGGAGTGTAGTACAGAAATATTTCACAGGAAAAGCTACCTTTCATATATTACTATTGGGGATACACTTACAAAAAAAAAAGCTATGAAAATATCTCAAGACTCACTGCTTAACCAACCTTTTCACTCCAAAGGAATAATCATATTCAAACCCCACCACATCTATTTCAGTCATCAGGTGGATGTAGCAGTTGCTGAAGGCAGAAGAGTCAGTCTTTCCCCCTATTGAACTCCATAACACGCAGTACAGTTTCCTGGCATCAAGCTGAAGAACATTCTGACATAGACATATTTGTAGAAATGAAGCAAACCCCACTCTCCAGCTGGGAGAAACAAATTCAACGTTTTCAAAATTCTAAGAAGGCTTCTTTTCTCATTTGAAGCTGTAAATAGCTAAGTACACATGCATCTTGGCAAGTGAAGGCTCTTGCATTTTTTTAACAGCACCTGCAAAAAGAAAGAGAAGAATGGCAAACTGAAGTATGTGTGGGATGATCACATGTTAGAGGAATAGATTTACATCCACTATATGATTTGTAAGAAATGAATTCATTTTGATTTAAAGTGATAAACACTTCTTTCAAAGAAAACTGTGGCAGAAAAGGTATTATTTCAGCTTTCCTGTCCTAAAGCTATTTTACACTCAACTACTTCTCTGCAAAGTGACTGCAAACAGCATTTTACAGAAACCTAAATTAAAATATGTACTATATGCAAATGATTGATAGTTTGTGACCTATTTCTATATAGGTCTTCACTTTGTTAATCTATCACCTTAAGATATATCAAGAAGCTTTTCCTTTTATCTTTCACTGAACATGCCCTAAACCAAATAGCACTTATATAAGTCAGAATGATCTAGAAATGTGTTTGAAGTTCAACATTTTTAGCATCTCTGGCATAGTTTGTCCATATTAATATTAAAATGAAACAATCTCTGTGAACTGCAGTACAATTGATGGAATCATTTAACTCCATAAATATTTTAGCTAACGCATTATTAGCTCACCTAAGTATGTAGCTAATCTATTTGTGTGATCAAATTAACTCTCTAATGCACTGGAAAAATCAGCATCTTTAATTGAATGATCAGTCCTGCTCAATGATATAGTATATATTAGGGAATTTAAATCACCTTACTTTGTTCCTTAAAAACAAGGTAAGAATTTATTGTTGATATGCAGTTGTTTTTCTATGTCAGTAATCTAAGTTTGAAGCATAAATTGCTGATGTTTAACTCACAAGTTTCTCTAACTCTTGAGAGCTGAGTATTAAATATACAGATGGTAAATTTCTAATGTATTAGGCTAGGAGTCTTGAGATTCAAGTTCAGTCTGTTTCTATGACACTTTAGATGCATTCATGGTTTTTCACTTTGTTCGTTTAACTTGTCCTCTATACATATATGTTCAGAAATCCATTTTATTTGACATTGGCATGCTTATCTATCATTCCTTAAGTGTCTGTCTTGCTTAATGTTCTTGGCAATACAGATGACAGAAAACAAAACAAAAAAGCTGGATATGTGATTTGTTGGCTTTGGCATAATGCTTTTGGTTTTGCTAGTGATCCCCACTCCTCCCCAAAAGCTATCCTCAACTATTTAACCCTTAGAAATGCTATGGTCCTGTTCCAGCCTGACTGCTGAATGCCGTAACACAAAATCTGCTCAGAAAAAACCTTCAGCAGTGACAACTTTCAGAAGCACATCATCTTCAGATGTGAAACCTCAGGGAGAAAGTAAAAAAGGCAGTTGCATTGCTACCATTTCTTCAATCATCTTGGAAGATTCTGTTCACCTAATTTATACTGTCATTCCAAACCTCACTTGACTTATTTAATTATTATCTTTATGGGATTTTTCTCAGGGGGTACCTAACAAAGGGCAATTTCTGCAACTAATGACCAGATATTCAGCACCAAGAACAAATGAGGTGGTCTTTGATGCTTCTTGAATGTGATATCCTGGAAGTAGGCTAGAAAGGAAGAATCCTGCCTGTATTTGGTGTGGATGAACCACTTCTCCACATCTAACCTGAGTGGTGGAAATGGAGAGACGGAAACTTCCCTTGAATGAGCCCCTGCTCTCTCCACCTTGTTAGGCAGCACCAACAGTCCCCCCTCACCCTCTTTGTCCAGCTGAGGGGCACCTCAGAATTGCACTGAAGGTGGCAAGGAGAATAATAAAGCTGCCCACCTCTCCTTCACATGCCTGCTATTTAACTTAAAACTGGGCCATCTTCAAGTACCTTGAGATGGCTGTGTATTGCAACCCATTGCAATGGCCTTCCACAGAATGCACCTCAACAAGAAAAGCTGGAGCCACAGCTGCACTCTTATCTTGGAAGCAGGCATCCTGGATCTGCTGTAGTGAGAGGTTTTCCAAGATAATTATGACTGCCACTTTCACTGATTACTTACTGTGCAGAGTATAGCTAGGTAGCATAAGCTTCCAAACCGACTCTTTTGTTTCTGATCAGCCCTAATAGTTGCTTGTTTCTAGTAAAACTTACCTGATCACCTTGCAGTCAAATACAGTTCTGTGAATGGGATCTTCCCTCTAAAGTCATGAGGAAAAATCTCAAATCAAAAGACATTCTTCTTACTTGGCTTTAGAGCTTCTTTCTTAGAGAAGGTTTTTCTCTGCATATTATCTGCAGCACTTGTTACACAAACAGGGATTCACTGATTGATAAGACTTGACTTATTAATTGTGCAAAGGGACCAATTATAATATATTATTAGGATGTATGTTTGTCCCTGTAGATGCTGAGACTAGAATCACAGGAAGTCAAATATTATGACAACTATTCATTTGGGCCTTCAATAGGGAGCTTGAAAGTTACTGAAATAAATTTGAACGGGTAGATGCACATATAATTAAATGCATTAAAAAATGTAGAAGTTTCAAAAATACTTCCATGTTACTAACAAAAGAAAAGAACTGTTGCTATAAGAAATAGATGGACAAAAGAATTGGTATACAAAAGGAACGAAGTAAATAGATACTTTTGTCAAACAAGAAAGCAAGCAGATGGATTTTCGTATAGGAATATGACTGATAGGTAACATAATAGGGATGTGAGGTATGACATAGAATACTTTGGCTTCTATTTCACAATCTAAGACAGGATTTCAAGTACTGAAGAGATGTTGCCAAGATGAAAGACTGCAGTATTCTAGATTATAATAATGCATCAGTTAAAAAAGTCCTAGACACTTATATGCCATAAGAAAAACTAAAAGCAGTCCTATGGATCACCTGGAACCTAGCAGCTGATTAAAATTTGGATAATATAAACTGGTTTCCCTGCATAAAAATCTTAAGTGTGTGGAACCTCGTTCAAGGTCTAGGTCAGTGCCGTGCAACTCCACAATCACCTGATGCCTGGTGTATCACAACAGGCAATGTACAAAGCATTACTTACAAGACAGTGTTATTTTCATGCAATGTGTGCATTTATGTGGTTTTGAATTAATGAAGAAACACAGAGCTTGTCAGTGTGTCAATGCTTGTGCTTCAATGGCTCAATATGCATTTTTCTTCATTGTGACTTCATTACCTCTACAAGGGTGACACTTGATTTTGCAGGGATATAAACCCAAAAAGCAGAGATTTCTATCCATGAGGCTATGACAGATAAAAAACAGTCTCTCTAGAGTGAAATAGAAATTAAAGCTAGAAAGATGGAAAGATAGCCAGAATATGGCATAAGTTTATTGTACCTAGCCATGCAATTCCTTTATCATCAATTTGGTCACATGTTCCAATGACATAAATGGTCCAGCAGCAATATGTGTTTTTAACTTAAAGTAACTCAATCGGCAGTTAAATGCTTTTCTGCATAGAAATCTGGGTATTTTTTTTTTCGTATTGTCTTTTTGTCATGCACAAAGACTTCTGAGAAGCTGGCTATATTCTGAAAATAACAGTACATTGTAAAAATTATTTATAAAATGGGAAGGAAGAGTCTTCACTGAGTAGTCTTTAAGAGGATTTATGAATACTTTCTTAGGTATTATTCTTTCATATTTTATGCTTGCTAACTGTAAGCTTTAGTGACCACAAATCATTCGTCTAGAGGAAAGGCCCTAAGGTTGCATCTCTCAAGTTTTATTCTCATTTATAATTTGAACATAATTGAATGTGAGGATTTCTGAAGAAACTGTACTGAAAAATACGGCACAATCTTTTACTATAAAATACTAACAGATCTAGTATGAGATTATCTTTTTTGTCTTGACATTGTAGTACCTCTTTTCTTTTCCCTTGTATATAGCAATTACCTTTTATTACTGATGCCACTGTGAATAAAACAACAGAGATCACTGCTGATGGTGTAAGTTGAGACTTGGCCTGAGGTTCCCTTCTTAGAAGACATTATCATCTGTTCTTTTCAGAAAAGAGGAAATGCTGACATTTTGTAAACAATATCAACTGGCTAAGGTGACAGCACATACAGTGCTCTGTATTCAAAGATCCTTAAAAGCTATTATCTGATGAACATCTGTGAAAAAAAAATATTAGAACACATTGCATTATTTTACCATTTTAGCGAAGATATTTGCATATGTTAAAGACAGAGAGGCTTGTACACAATGTGAAGCTGACATGTTGGCATCACTGAAAAGATGTGGACCAGTCACTTTTGAGAGGTCATTCTCCAAAGGAAATTATTTTTCCCTGTTATCTTGCATACAGTTGTTTAGTTTTCAAACTTTCTGAAAGCATACAGGTGTCTGTATAATCACAGTGGTGCATTCCATTAACTATAAAAAAAGATTATGAATGACCTTTCATCAGGCAAAAGACAGCACAACCGGCAGCTTTACATATTTTTTTTCAATTAGATATAAAACACAGCAGCACTCCAATTTTCCGCTACATACTTGCACAAAGGCAGACATTTTACACTATACAGATACTAAGTTTGAAAATTAAAGATAAACCTGTATAAAAAAGTAATGTATTAGAAGAACTAAATGAAAATTGATTGTGGCATCAGCGAGAAGATACAGAGATTTAAACAAACAAAACATTACAGCAAACATCTGTTTATGGTCATTACTACAATGCTTGCCTTTTCTCATCAAGATTTTTGCTTCTTTATATCATTTTTAGGTACATGAAATATTCAAGCAGAAAATAAACCAAACCTGACCAACAGATACCATTTTTAATGTTCTATCCAAACACAAGCTTGATTAAATTCATAGTATCTTCCATTTGTTCTATCAACTGCTCCAAAAGTGCAAATTTGGTGAGATGTGGGCTGTGTTACCATATTACCCACCTTGGTCTGGGTGAACCATGCCTGAACCCCAGGCTTTCTTTTCAAAAGATACCTGGGTGTGAGGGGTTAGGAAGAGAGTAGAGAAAGAAGATAGAGGAAATGGTGTGCACTTACCTCTTGTCACACAAGTAGCCAGTCACATTTAAGGGTATATCTGCAGAACAATATTTGTTCCTAGTCTGCTCCAGAACTTCTCAGATAACTCCAGGTACATAGCTGTGGTGGCATAAAACTCCAAATTGGAAACGCTCAAAACTTCACTGACTTTTATTCTATAAGAAGCTATCACTGCAGCAAAGACATGCTTTGGGAGTTTGCTGATGAAATCCTTCTTGGTCCCATCAGATTAAGCTCATCCAATATGCAGTTTTATCTCCAGTCCTCAGCTCTCTCTTCCTCATTAGAGTTCAGCCATAGGCAGGGTAGGGAGACTTCTTGATTAACATAATTTGGTTAGGTTGCAGCTCCAACCTTTTCTGGAAGAGAGAGCATACTCATTCAAAGAAGAGAATATTATTACTAAATAAATCTCAGTGAAGTTCTCAAATTGAACCTCGGCGCACACAAGTCTCACGTACTAAGACCTGCACAACAGGAAAGACCCTATATCTACTGAACTCATTTAAGCGCATAACCACTGAAGAACATCAGTAGCCACTGCATGGAGCTCTGCTTATTGACTTTGGCTTCGGGTACATGCAAAAAATGATGAATACATTCTTTGACATGGAAGCCAACGTCAGTTTGCAAGTACTTGTCATTGCTCCCTGGGTTAATCTTGCCACACACTTAGATGTTTCTTATGATTGATAGAATCATGCATCTAAAGCCATCATTTTCTATCAAATTAAAGAAATCAAATGTGATATATTGTGAATATTTTTCATTATTACTATCATAATGCCAGTTTGTGCAGAATTACAGGATTACAGCTGTACCAAAAAGTAGAAAGAATTCATCTCAGCTTGAAGGATTTGTTTTACAATAATTTCCTTTCTTTTCTGGCAGACACCCAACAGAGAGGAGTTTAAATACTTTTTAAAGGATCTCTGTCAAAATAAACTGATAAAAATGCAATACTGAATTAACCCATTTCCTGGGTGACCTAGCTTTATTTCTCCATTGTCAACACTGCTTGTTTATAGAGAAGTGAAAACTAGCTCTAACACTGCAGTGGAGTGAGTATTACTAGACACATGCAAAAATACGTGGTTTTTATTTTGTAAGAACAGCCTACCTCCATGGACCAAAATTCAAGCCTTTTATACAAGACAAAATTCTGAAGTAATTTGGCCACTGGAGTATTATCTCTAATGTCAATGTCTTCATTATGTTATTATCCAGCACTTACAGAAATGACAATTGTATCAGAAGAAAGCACAGATATCTGACTTCTATATCATATTTTTGAAAACTTTCTTTTTGCATCTAACTGCAGTGGGTAATTTCAGAATTCATATTCTAATAGTTTCTGCATAGACATTTGTAGTCAGTAGAAAAGAATGGCACAAAACCAACATAAGTGTCAAACAAAAATTCCCTGTATCACTGTCCCAGCAGTAGCCAACCATCTTCCATGTAAAATGAACAGCTGAAAGATACTGGATATAAGAGCCTGGGGTTTCCCAATTTAAACATAAGAGCTGTACCTCAAGAAGGTTTTGTTTTGAGATTTTTTTTTCCTCTGGTCAATTTATTTGATGGAGAAAGAGGAGAAAAATGGCTTGAAATTTGAAGGTTGAAGTGAGTGACAGTGCTTGCAGTAGCAAGGCCTTTTATATGAAGGTTTTGTGTTTGTTCCCAAAAGGAGTCATAGTGGATCCATGTAGGGTCCCTGGCAGAGTGTGTTCCCTGGCAACTTCCCTTTGACTACAAAATAAATAAAGGAAAGAAAGTGCAGTGAAAGCATTTCTATTTTCAAATTTCAAATTCACTTTCAAATTAACTTTATTTTTTGGTGGTATTAGTCTGGTTTCCACCTTTCCATGTCACCAGTAGGTGTACTCCTTAGGGAGGAAAAACGAAAGTGTATCCAGTCAGTTTTACAAAACCTGTGGAAAAAATATTTTGTTAAAGTTACAGGCAATAATGAACGGTCCCTGAAGTCCCCTAGAGAGAAATTCTCTACTTTGTGCCAGAACTTTGGTGCTACCAGTTTGATATTTCCTCTAGGGGCACAAAGCTGGCAGGACTAGCATGAAATGGATGGCTCACTGCCTTGGACATTTTGGAAGCAGCAGAACCAGGACAGCCGGTTAGATCAAGTCAGCATTGCTAAGTTACAAACATAATGCAGAAAGGATATTAGTGGCTTAAGAGCATCAATAATAGTAGCTATAAACTATATGAAATTGCAATAGATATCAAAGTGCTGCAGCTAGCTCCCTGCATACCACCCTTCCCAGGCAAGAAGTTGTCTCATAACCAAGTTCCAAGTCTTCGCTGTCATGTATAGAAGATACAAAAAGGACTCATTTTGCTTTTCAGTTTGCCCCCCTCACTTCTTCCTCTCCCACTCAGCTTCCCTCCTCACAAAAATGCCTGGTGTCACTTACGTTAGGATTCCTGTCCCCTGGTGTAAGGGTAAATATATGTATTGAAAATAAAAAGATAGTTCAAATATTTTTAGATTTTTAGAAGTGTGGCATAAAAAATTTTTACAGTGGTACATAGTTTTGTGTGTATGTATTAAAGCACACAGACTTCAGTCTAGAAATTCATCCATTCTCCCTTCTTTCAGCCTTCCTTTCTTTCTGTCTTCATTTCTTCCTTTATCAAGTTGAACTGGAGTTGGATAATTCTTTAGGAATCCAAGTCCTCGATCAGAATTCTGAACATATGGCCTATCATGACATCAAAATTATTTTTATATGCTGGAAATACATGTTTTCAGTACTAACGGTAGGATTCTTAGTTAATTCATATTGTGCTGCATCAAAATAATTTTGGTAATATTATTTCTACTTATCTAATATTATCATTTGTATTTGTGTAGTATCAAATTATCACAGTATCAGAGTATCAGACTGGTTTGGATTCGAAGGAATATTAAAGCTCACCCAGTTCCAAGCCCCTACCATGAGCAGGGACACCTTCCACTACAGGAGGTTGTTTTAAGCCCCATCCAACCTGGCCTTGAACACTGCCAGGGATGGGGCTGCCACAATTTCTCTGTGAAACCTGTTCTAGTGCCTCACCACCCTCACAGTAAAGAACCTCTTCCTAACATCTAATCTTAATCTTCCCCCGGTCAGTTTACAGCCATTTCACCTTGTCCTGTTCCTACATGCCATTGTAAAAAGTCCCCCCCAGATTTCTTGTAGGCCCCATTTAGGTAATGCAAGGCTGTTCTAAGGTCTCCCACATGGAACAGTTTAAAGAGGTCAATTATAGAACAAAGTGGATAATCCATTATTAGCTTCATGTGAAAAATTCAAAAATGCAGGAAAAAAAATGAAGCATTTAAAATAACATTAGACAAATCAGAAAATCCTTGATGTGGGTAAAGACTTGTGCCTTCATTGAAGACATCAACAAACCCCAGAATTTCTTAAAGGAGATTCAGTTTCCTAAAACAAATTAAAGGAAAAAGTCACCTGTAAAAGCAAGTTAAGACTAAAGAAATTTTTAAAGACACATTTTTTTTTCTGTAAATAAATTTCCCGTGCTTGACAGCTTTTCTGTTGATCTTTATTTTGAAAACTTTCAAGATTGCTTAGCTCCCCTGTAGCAGTTACAGGTAGAGAGGTCTTACTCTTAGGATGGTTCCAACATGCTTCTTGCTTTTTTAAAGAAGGCAAATATATCAAAGACAGTAATTCGTACAGGCTGGTGTCCATGTTTAAAAGAAAATCTACATTCTTGCTTAAGTAAATGACTCCATCAGAGACTTCTGTTTCCAGCAACGCCAATAGAGATCAAAATTACGTTGTTTAAAATGAGAATATGCTCTGAGAAACATTAGATGGACAAAAAAGAAGACCCAGTCTACCTTCTACAAATACATCCCCAGGCACTTAAGATTTAAATCTTACACAGGATGAAAGAGTTGTTGAAAGCTATTTTAACCATAAGGTTTTCTTCAGCACCTGAGCTAAAATTATTCTGTATAAGACACTGATGAATTTCACAAAATTTGATTATTTCAATACAAACTCAGACTGTAAGTACTGATGGGTGACGGTGGGTATGATATGTAGAAAGAAGGAACCAAGGGAGGATGTGGTCATGACTAGCATCTCATCTTTTTGCTGTACTCATGAAAAATGATTATAATAGACCTTTTTTTTCTGTCAGAAGATTCTTGCTGCCACCTTGCTTTATAAAAGTACATTTATTTAGTCAGGCAGCTGACCTCAGGAGAAAGAGAAAATGCTTGTTTTAATCTTGGAAAGAAGCAAATTTTCCTTGTCTTATATTCCATAAAACATTTTTAACAAAGCAATAAATGGATGAACTTACTCTGAAATTATATTTTGGATAATACACTATTGTCATTGTGGCACCTTTCACATTACATCAGTTTATCCCATGTCAAGAGAATTCTTCAAGACTTGCTGGAATTCTTGGATGTAAAATTACCAATCTAGTGTGATTGTGGGACTATAATAAAATCCAGTACTGTCCAATACTTTTTGATGCCTGATAATAGTGTTAGGCTTTCACAAAAATATATTTCTATAAAATGTAAAATCCCTTTTCCTGTAAACTCGTAGGACAACAATAATGAATATTTTCACTTAAAAGATTTGTCAGTTGCTTCAAACCTAACCATCAGCTGTTTGCTTTTAATATTTTACAATACCACAAATTTCCATGGTCAATGCTACATAGTCCTTGAACATATTTCCAGGTCTGTCAGTTTAAAAGCAGAACTTACGCTCACCTAAAGATGACCAAATCATGCCCATCAGGCAATTTTATCTGTATCCAGGACCATCCTATTTCAGACTTCCCCAAAGGCATTGGAAAGGATACTGCAGGGTTAAATGAGCCATGGACAAAGCCGTAAAAATGAAGAACACTTACCGTGATTTTTATCTTCAAGGTCAGCAAGTCGTTTAAAGAAAGACTGATATTCCACAGCCCCATGTGCAATCACATCCAGAGAAAGAAGTCAGAATGCCAGCAAGCATGCTCTGTTGCCTATGACTGCTCTGCTGGTGGTAAAAACACTTGTAAGCATGAAGTATTGTGCATGAACTGTCTATTCTCCTGAGTTGCAGCTACATATTCAGTATCTTAAACAGGAATAAATTTTTCTCTTCTGCCACTTCTTGTCATTGTTTGAAAGACATTCAGTCTTCTCATTTACTAATTATAAGTCATTTAAATATGTTTCACTGCTTGAGTGAAAGTCAGCATGGAAAGACAAGCAATCTGAGTTCTCTCTCATACTACTGTTTTAAAGCATTCTGCACTCACTTAAGAGAATTAGTCAGACACAAGCCACCATATTTCTTCAGTGTACCGTCTTTGTAACAGAAGAGATAGCAGGAGGGAAAAGGACAGAAAACAAATGAAATAGAAAACATTTATGATCTAGACTTCAGACAGTGACTCAGTTTTACTATTCAAATATCCAAGTCCTTCTCATGGACTGGGGAAACCAGAGTGGAACACCAAACTCCTCCCTAGGTTGATGCAAATAACATATATTCAGTCTCTGAATGAAAAATGAATACATGTATGACTTAAATCCCACTCCTGTGCCTTGCGAAAAAATGCTACCTTCTTGTGTTTTGTAAAATGTATGCACCTTTTGGTTTCGTTGTCTAAAAGATGTAATAAAATAAATGAGGGTATGGTGGACACTGTAACAACAAAATATAGTTTTGGTTCCCAAAGTTCTCTAAGGTAGTGTTAAAGTAAACCCAGTTTCAACTAAATTCAGACTCCAATGAAAGTCGAACCTATCAGAGAAAGCATATGCTAATATTTTCCTAATCTGAAAGTGAGGTTCACAGTAAAACTGCAGCGGAAAAAAAAGGCAGGCTTGGAAACGCAAAACTGACTCAGACCTGCGTAGATATATCCTTACTGGACTTCTGCAAGGGACTTGTAGAACTGCAAATACAAGCTTTGCTAAATGTTGCATGTACTCATATTGAACATTCCTAACAAAAGTGCTCAACTATCCCAAAGAGTAAATTTCATACAACTTTCCTTCCCTCCCTCTTTCTTATCTTTGTGGATTGGTAATGAAAGAATAACAGAAACATGCAACAGACTTAGAACCACCTGAATGCTTGTCACCAGCCTGTTCTGAAGACTAGCACCAGCATTTGCCATAACATTGTATATAAAGTATTTGATCTAAATATCTGAGTAATATAATTAGTGAGAGAAATTGAAAGTCTTTCTGAGAGTCATGCTCATCACTAGTTGGGCGAGGAGTGGCATAAGTCACACAGGCTGAAAAAATTAACTCACTCCCTAAAAGTTCATAACATTCTTTGTAAGAACTGCATCTTCATTCTGAACATACAAAGGTGCCAATTTAAAGCTGCTCTCACAAAATGTAACCCCAGCGCAAAACACAGCTAAAGCACTCTTTTTTATTCATCTTCTCAGTGTGTTCTTATAAATATGTTATGTCTTCTAAAGAAGTAACTGATGGTGTGAAACTGTTTAGAGGAAACTTGGTGAGAAATTGAGCTTGCTCTGAGAGGTTGTGGTGAGCAGGACTCAAGCGAGTCAGAGGAGAAAGATGGCACCTGATGGGGAGACTGTAGCGAGGAGCCCAAATCTAGCAGTCAGGACCCAAGAAGGACTGACCTTCCAGAAGACACTGGGCAGAGTGCTACAGTGCTGAATGTAGAAGCACTGAAGGACTAAGATGAGGGCCAGGACACACAAGCAGACACAGCCGGCAAGAGAAGGGATGTGTATAAGCCCATTTTACTCTGATCTGGCCAGTTTCATATTTAAAGAACAGGCATCCTACTTTATTCCAAGAACACTTGGCTTACTGATTTCAAAAGCTTTTCAGTCTTCCTTAGGGATCTAGGGTGTTCAATTACATTAATCTCAAAACAGGGGGGAAATCTACCATCTTGTCAGGTAGTATTTTTGACAATTTTTGTTGTTTTCTTTATATAATGTTTCAGCCTCACTTTCCATCTTTGTCTAGGACACTACATCCTTAATAATATAAATCCAGGAAGCTCAATACCCTTAAAGCTATTTGCCAAGACTTTCAGAAAACTGCTAAAGTGGTGCAAGATGGCACTGAGATACTCTTCTGTTAAATTATTAACTGTAAAAGCTTTGGGAGGGGTCAGAAGAGATCCTTTATGAAATTCAAACACGAATGATGAATTTGGACTAGACCTTTATTTGATGTAATCAACATAATTCTTCTGACTTCCCTCAAATCCAGCTGTCATGTACAAGTTGATTAGCTGGTTCAGTTCTCCTATTCGTCATTACCTCTGCCAAGGACAGAATCTGACCATAGCCTCCATGGATTCCATGCTGGGTTATTTCCTATGATAGACTGGAGTATCAGGCCATGTGAACTTCTATGCCTTTATATCCATCAATTTTGATGAGAAGTCGCACAGTCATAAGGGTCCATCTGCTTAAATGTCTTTCTGGAGCTGGAAGATACTGTTTGTTTATTCTTTTCAAAGGAGATGCTTATCAAACTCTAAAGATTGAGACTATTTCACTTTTCAGGCAGCCCTTGTCACATTTGTCAAAGTAACTGACTACTTCTTCACTCATTCATTCATCTTTTTTTTCCTATTTTCCAAACTACTCTTTCCATTGCAGCAGTTGCAGTGGATCAGAGCCATATGGCTCTCACTTTTAACTGCTGCAACAAGCTGCTCTACCACCTGGCGAAGGACTGATACAGACTCTGAAGCCCTGCTTTTTATTTCCAGAAATTCACTATCTACTCTCCCAGTTTTTACAAATCAGTGAAAGAATGAATCTAAACCCACTTAACAGACAATACACAGATTACTCTATTGATATTTATTGAATCTATGTGTCTTGGAAGACTACCATATAGAAATTAATCACTTTTTAGCATCTTAACAGTACAGAAGTTGAGGAAATGCCTAATGATGACCAGAATGCACTTTGTAGATTTTTAATTAGTCCTGCATTTAAAGTAGATGAGTAGATATATTTGATCTTCAATACCACGTATTTCAAGAGTTCGATGAAAACCTCTTTAAAAAACAAATAAAACAAAGAACACTTTTCACTTTTTGTCATATTTTTAGAACAGTATAATAGAATCAAAGTTTATCCCCTTCACCTTAGTTACTTTTTCATATGCCATATGCAAAACCTGTTGCATGTTGTATCTCAAAATACTCATAAAGGATTACACTTTTTTCCCTTTAAGACTTGTAAGTGAAATATACATGTCATTACCATTCATACTGAAACTGAGAAGCAGCATGAAGGCCAACATGGAGGAAAAAACACACAAAAAGTGGGTTTACCAAAAAAAACTTTAAAAAAATAGAAATAAAATAGCCGTTGAAAATCCTTACTTGTAGGTGCATTTTCCTACATATGCAGTACTTCTGGGTTCACAAATAGAATAAAAATGTGTAAAGTTTGTCTACATGTATTTTATTCCCAAAGCTTCACATTCATGAACATCAGCATTTTGTGGAATTGCATTTTCACCCTTAGAAAATCTGGCTGATTGGCGATTTTGTATTATGCAGACTACTCAGGGTTTTTGGTTTGCAATTCATTGATCATAAACTAGAGTAACTGTGTAACTATCTTATTAACTGGAATGAAAGACACATGAAGAAGAACTATTTGTTCCCAAAGATTCAAAAAAACTGTCATTACTTGCCTGTAAAAGAATAATGGGTGAGGACAGATCAAGGAGCAGAGGTTGAAGGCTAGGATAGAAGGGCTCAGTAAGATACTTCTTCGCATTGGATCGTAAACCACTAACTGCATATGCTTCAAAAGAATACACTCAAGAAAAAAAAGAAAAGATGAAACATGGGAAAGACAGAAGACTATGTAACAGAAGGACTGTGAGGATAAATAAGGAAGGCAGGAAGGAAAGATTGCAGTTTCAAGAAATCGCCTGACAGAAAGGGAACAGTTTGAGCAGTTTCATATAGTCATACAGAAAACACACTACAGTGACTTCTAACATCTTTGAGGAACTGGCGATGACTAAAAGACAACCTTATAAAATTGGAGGGGGGATGCAGGGGAAACTAAATTTCTAAGAAAATTAGGAGCCTTGATGATTTTCCTTTAACAACCCATCTTTATTACATCCTTATCACGTGTTACTAAAGGCCCTTTAAAGTTCCAGCTCACCGGATTGCTGCCAAGTTATAGCATATTTTAAAGTGAACTTTGGCTTTACTGAAGCTCAATAAACTTAAAACATAAAACCTCCTCTAAGTTATGGAGGAGTCACATTACAAGTAACTGCACAGTGAACTTCATCAGCTCAGCTCCTCATAACATGTTGTCAAAGGACACAAGAACAACTTTTGCTCTGGGGTCCAAGCTAAAATCTGGTGTCTTTGTGACACTAAATAGAAATAGTTCAGCAGCACTTAGCAAGTGAAGACTTTTATCAACTACTTTGTCACACCACCTGGTCATAAATAGTCTTGACTTTTGGTCCTCATTAGTTTGATGGGGTTAGATCCTGTCTATTTCTACTTTGCCAGAGGACAAGTTTTTTAAAACTCTGTTTTAGCCTTCATCAATGCAAAATGCTTATTTTAATGATCCCCCAGTGGGACGGAATAGGCATTATAAAAATTTTGCAGAAAATCCAGCCATTAAATTATTAACCAAGTTCACATGGAACAGTGTTACCAATTACCCTGTCCAGCAATTGTCACTGATTTCACATTAGTACCAAGTTGTAGCATGGTATCATTCTTGACTCCAATGCTTTTCATTGCTAGCAAAGATAATTCATAAGACAAAGATCTTCCTCTTTTGCTACTGTTCCAACTTCTTGCTTCTTACAGACCCGCTCACCTTTTTCCAGAAGCCTCTGATTCATGCTGTGTGCAAATGCAACCCACTAAAAGTTGAAGAGAGCCCAGAAACAAAGGCTGAATAGCTGACACATTTACACTAATTAGTTAGCTATTTTTTTGTTAATTTAAGACCTGTTTAGTTTGTTGAATTATTTGTGATTTCTATTGTGGATAAATTAGTGTCATGGTTACTGAAGAGTTGATACACTAAGCACACCTTAATTTTTGACAATTTTCTACTACATCTTGGAAACAACAGCAATAATCATGGATCAAAACCCCAGAATACAGAAATGCTACACTGCTGGATTATATTCTAGAATCTGGTAGCTGCCCACCTGGCACATTCAGTAAATAAATTATATGCAACAGATGCTTTTTCAAAGCCATGGAATAGGTTCCTCCATGTTTATAGGACACAGAGACTTCTGAAAATAATGGGAAAACAATGCAGTATTCCCAAGCAACAGAAGATGCTATTGTAAAGAAGTAAATAAAATACTTACAAGTGAGAAAATGAAAGTTCTGCCATAACTGGGCAGAAGCGAGTCATGAAAAATTAAGTTCACTGCAAAAAAGGTGCAGTAACACAAGTTAAGGATACAACGTCAACTGATTACTGAATTTATGTCATGTGTTTTTTTCTGCTTTTTTTCACCTTAGACACACGTTTAAATGCACACTGCATAAAAATGATACTTTTAGAGGATAAAAGTTACAAAATGCATGTTTAAATTTGCTACTACAAGCAAAATACTAGATGTCTGTGCACCTCTGTTAAAGTAAGAGTTTGGTTTTGATTTTGATAACAGATAAGTATTTTAAAGGATATATACATGATTTACTCTATTAATCTAAAGATTAAATTGTAGAATGTGAAAGCCAAATGATTTTTTAACATCTCGTTGTCACCACAGCACTGACTTAGCGTAGCAAACTGACAGATGAAAAATCTGCACACTTGTCTGAGTCAGTGAAATGAAGATATGATAAATATAAAAGCCTTTTCTTTAGCAATTTAACATAGGCATGTGTACATGGGTCCTTGATCACAAGGGAGGAGAGGAACTGAAAAAGTCCATTATTAGTATGATGCTCCTATAATTATACAAGTTTTGCATCATAAAAGGAATGAGACCACAGCACTTCACAGATTGCTTCAAAGGGAGACTTCTTCCCGAGTGCCCAATAAGAGCAGATACTGTACAGTTTAAATACATCAGCTCGTGCTTTTGCATTAACATCATAATCGGGCACATTAAGAGATTGTGAGAGGTTTTGGCCATCCAAAATGAAATAAATTGGTTATTTTCTTCCTGATCAGTGCTTTTCCTTACATTATCAGAACCTCTTATATTTTAATTACCTTTTATTATTGCTTAGCTCATCAACCAAATAAGAAGCTATTCCTTTCCATGATGTTTTCTGTTCCTTTATGAATCTCAGCTTCACACTTTGGTGAAAGGAAAACCTTGACCCTCATTTTCTGTAGATATCCCACTGTTCTCTCCTGGTGTCATTGCTGAGCTGAAAGTCAGTTAAAGACAAAAATTTTCTGCCCTTTCTTCTCAGAAAGAGGGAATTTACTTCAGTGCAGCCGGTGTCTTACTTTTCCTTCTGAATTATTGAGCTGTTTTCCTAGCTTTCCTTTGTACTGCATTATTCCTAAACTGTGGTTTGTTGTTCTAGCCGGTGTTCTCATAGCAGTGGAACTATGATCCGGAGCTCTGGAAAGGTTAATCACTGGAGGATAGGCCTTCTCAGATAACTTCCACAGCCTTCACTCAGGTTCACAAAAATCCTATCACCATTTTATAGTATGGCCATATTCTCAATTTTCTCTTTTTTTTCCCTTTAATTTTCTTAGTGTTTTCAACTCTTTCAGCCTCTTGTCCATTCTAGGCTCCTTCCAAGTTACCTCTCATAAAGCCTAGTGCAGATTTTTTAAAAGGAATTATTTGGCACCTATACCAAGAAGAATGTGTTTTCTCTTCCAGGAAGCTTCTTTGAGTTTACTCGTAATTCAGGAATTGCAGCTTCCAAAATATCTTGATTTTTGAGAAACAAACTGGTTTATCATACACAACATGAGACAGCCCTCTAGAGTAAGATCTAGCTTATCTGACATAGATCTCCTTTTGAAAAGAGTAGAAGAAAGATCTAACCACCACACTGAGATTAATCTCATTCTTATTTCTAAGGGTGAGTGAAGGAACTCAAGTCTGCCTTATACTCTGGAATGCAGTTTTATCAATGCCATTGAGTTCTTCACTAAAAATTCTACAAGAAAATGCAAGAAATCCTATCACCAATGCATCAAAAATGTTTAAGCCAAGATTCTGTTTAAAATTCTCTTAGAAAATTTGTACTTTGCATGTGTTTTCTATCCCAAAACCATTCCTCACTACCTTCTCAACTTAGGATGGGCCAATGTTTCAAAGTGAAATCAAGGAAATACTTTAGAGGATGCTTGGTCTGGCAGAATGTTTTCAAAAAGTCATGCCCACCAATTGCTCAAATAATGTCTCTACATCAATTTTTAGGCGTTATAGGGCAGAAGAGAGGTTCAGAATGATTGTAACAGTATCAGGACACAAATGACACTGAATTAATTAACAAGACAATTGTATTTCCTTCCAGTGTCAGAAATTCTACTTTCATTTTCTCTGTTTTAAATTCCTTATCTTTTTTTTTTATGTGCATATTTGGTAGCTCAGCAGAACTCTATTCACTCTCACCACCAGCTTGTGGTATAACAGTTTGAAGAATGTCAAGAGTGTTTTAGGAAGGAGGAACTTGCAAACTTTCTAACAGTGTGAGCCCGTTTTGGCAAAGGTCCACACAAGTAGGCGTTAATTTACCAACTTTGCTGAAAAAGAGCTTATCTAAGGAATCTACTGTGAAGAAATTAATGGTTCTTCTTCCGTTTCTGATGAGCACTCTATGAAAAGACTGAGCTACAATTGTCAGGGTAGCTCCCACCTAAACAATCTGCCGCCTAGGGCTAGAAAGGCGACATAATTACAGCAGAGGGGAGGTTGAGATGGCAAGGAAGACCCTGCTTTGGAGTCATGTAATTATGATTCTCTCACGAGAAAAAAAGACATATTGAAAAGTGAAATATATAGTACAACAGCTCTAATGAGCATTGTAATAGAGCTGAGGGACCACATATGAAAGTTTCTGCAGCAACCTATTATAGCATTTTACATGAATGTAGTTAACAGTATTTCTCAGATTGCTCATCCTTCATTAAAGTAGCTCCTCAATAATTTAATATATATTGCAACTTATCTGACATAGTACTTACATATGTTGTAGAGATATAAGTACTTAAACACTTATAGATGTCCCTGTGATATCTAACTGCTTGTGTTCTGCACTATGCAGAAGCTGAAATATTGTTTAAACAAGAATAGGTCCTACATTAACACTTTTCCATCTTCTCTTCATTGCAAGAGTATTTATACAATAAATCATAGAAACGTGATCAACTCACAGCCTACATCAAGGAGACATATTAAGCGGAATCAGCTAAAATCTTACTCTGCCCTGTCAAGGCATTTCTTTTCAGAATATAAACACCAGTGCTGGAACAGTTGCTGCACTTTCCTCATTTTCTTTAATTGAGTGGGGACCTTTTCTCACAGAAAAAGGGTGTTTCTCCTCCTTCCTCTTCTCACACTAAATATGGGCAGTATGACAGACAGATGGGACAGGATTTAGTCCACATTTAGGGATGTTTTCTAGGTTCAGGACCTACAGATTAGCATTGCTTGAAGTGGGTAAATGATGCTAAATTTGCTACATGCTGAAAGAAATAATGCGACACTTTTTCTTCCAGTCAAGAGAGATATCAACTTGATCTGTCTGGGAAACCTCATAGACCATGCTAAGCTTCCAAAACAGATATATAGACACTGATCACACAAGCACAAATCCTAATCTAAATTTGTTTCTGAAGAATAATTGTGTTAAAGAGCACCATCTAGTTAGGTGCCCAACTACTCCAGTCAATACTATCTGATAGAACAGTCTTTTTAAGATACATGGCAAAGTAATCGTTTGTCCCAAACAAATTAATGGGAATTAGAGGCCTTAGAAATCAGTAGGAACTAGTGTTCTTACCATTACTGCTTTATTTTCTTTAACTGCTGTACATTGAGAGGAAAAAGGGATTTATTTGTCACTCTATAGCATCAGGGATCCTCAGTCTGGTGAATGACTAACAGAAGATTGATTGAAGCTAGATGTTCAGGCTCGTTACAGAGGAGTGTTTGAAGAGCATTATGATGAGAAAAATCCAGCCAGAACAAGGAGTAAACCCAGGGAAAGAAGCTAGATAACAAAATAACCCAAGGAATATAATTATATTGGCACAAAAATTGGAGGATCACAAGTAAAGAAATTAATTCTATGTAATTACATTCTTTTAAGCACTGGTCAAATTAATCTCTAATTTCCAAGTAAGCATGGAGATTAGTTGGCACCAGCTGATTCTGTACAAGAACTGGTGTTTCTGCTTTGCCAAATTGAGGTGAAAAGTCCTAATGTTGAAAGCTGTTAAACACACAGGAAAGCCTATTTAAGCATATGAAAGAAATGCTGAAGAAAATGTGGGCTGTACTAAAAAGATTGAGTAGAAAGGAGGGCACAAATAAGAAGAAAACAGCATCTATGTGAAGTACACTAAACTTTAGAAGATGAGGACAAGAAAAGCTAGAGAAGGGAATTTTTAAAACTCAGTCAAAATTTGCACACCTTGCCTGTGTCTTTATCATTGTTTGAAGACAGAAATGTACAAAGAGCATCATACTGTTATTTTCCGTACTTAGAATAGTTAATTAGGTAGGTCAGATACACTTTATCTTATTGATTAGCATTTTATTCTGCAAGTAGCACCTTGAAATCATAGGACCTATCCGGGCCAAGGTTTGCCTCAGTAAAGTATGGGTATCAAAAAAACAGCTCTTAATTAGTCACCATTGAACTATTAAAACTTTATCCTGTATTGAAGCCTACCATTTCTACAGTCGGAAGAATAGACAATGAAGGAAGGGAAATGTGGTATCTCAGTACAAACTAGCATTTGTCATGACCAACTTTTCAAAATGGAAAATAAATGTAAGTTCTGGCAAGTCTGGCTGTCATTGAGCTTGCATAAAACTAAAGATTTATGAACTGGAAGCCCCAGTGTAAACACTTCATTGCTGTACAGATAAAGCATGGATCACCGCTAAACAAATCTTACAATGAAGGAGTATTTGTTTATTTCTGATGTGTGGTCTTTTTAGCAAATTTGTGGTTTTTTAAGTAAGATCTGTGAAGTAATCTGCATAATACATCTGCCTGTTTTATCCAGGGACTTGAACTTTGTAATGTAAAAGATTCCTTTCTGTCATAAATGCATTGTTGAAATATCATAGAATCTATGCCTTTATTGTGTCTGATTGTCTATTTAGTGCAATCACATCAAGATAACTAATCATTTGGAAAAGTGCAGAAAATCAAGTTTCACTGACTTTCCTTTATTTACACATTCTGAGAAGCTAGTTATAGCCAAACTTCATATTAAAACTACCTCACATTTCCCAAGTAAATGTAGAAGTGATCAGAACGTTAAGCCTCCCAAAATCTGAATGACTGGTCTTGTGTTCACACAACTACCAAATAATAACCTTCCTTGTCCTTTTCCTTCATGACCCTTCCCAAAGCCCCTCAAAATCAGGAAATCCTGAAGTATCGTGCACTGGAACAAAGATTTGGCAAGGTGAGTCAGAGAGATGAATTTTGCCATTTCCCTCAACTTCTGCACAGATTTTGTTGAATTCTGAAACTTCAAAACTGCTGTCGTATAAGTGTCTGCACAGAAAGAGTACATGTGAAAACCAAGCCCTGGCAATACCTTTGAACGTTGTCAAAGCTTGCATCATATGGCCTTGGTTTCGTTATTTTTCTTCCTATATTTTTAGACACAGAGACAACATGTGATAATAAATCTAAAAGAGTGAATCAGATTGGAGTTTGAGATTCTCCCCAGAACCCCAAAATCCAGCTTTATTAGAAAAATAAAAAATAGACCAAAAAAGTCCATATTTTGACTCTCATTCTCTGTTACGTCCTCTTCTCCTTGCACCATCCCAGATTTTCTCTCCTTGAACATAATAATTAAGATAAAAGGTACTATCCATCCTGCTTAAAATCTGTGTTACTGTACACTTAGATAATGATGTGGTCCACATCTTATTTTGATCAGAGTGAGTGCAACATGATTTTTTTGTTTTGTTGGAAAAAAATTTATTTGGTGTTTTGATGAGTCTTGCCCAGTTAATCATGTATAATAAAAGTTCAAACTTGTGACTGGACTCCATAGAGATCCTCATTCCAGGTAAATCATTTTAAGACCACCACCCTCCAAATATGGAAGAAAGAGTCAACAACTATAAATGTGTGGGAAACAGTTTCTTCCAAAAGGTGAAACAGATAATAGCACTTGGAAGCATGCACTGTCCTGGGTTCAACAGCATACAGGTTTTCATGCTCTAAGCGTCGAGCAATTGTGAGTCATTGTCTTCTACAGCCATGCTATTCAAGTGCTCAAATGTATGCTATTTAGGCTTGTTGGTAGCTCATATTGAGGCAATTATCCAGAATTACCCATACATCCATTAGTGAATTACTTCAGTTCGCAAGACAGACCTTCCCAGTCTCTTAAAAAAAATTTCTCAGATGCATTACCATGCATTTAGCTAAATTAAAGAGCTTTTTCTTGGATTTGATCCTCCATTAAAGTGATTCAGATTTCCCTTGCTTTGAACTACCTATCTTATCCCACAAATCTTTATTATCTTTAAGTTTTTCCAGCAGGGTTGTATAGCATCATATGAATTACTGATACAAATATTATGCTGCAAATTAGCTCTCAGCTCTATGAACCCTACTAGACATGGTCCTATGCATCTTTCTCAGTAGCTACATCATAACAGCTGTCAAATCTTTAATCCATCTAATCAATTCCTTGTACATATATTCAAACTTCTGAACGCTAATGCCATGTCAAATGTCTGGAGAAATTCAAGTATGCTAGGCCAAAACATTTTATCAGTCAGACCTTTAATGTTAGTGGAAAGCATACAAAATCAGTCTGGCTAACGTCACTTATGAGATACCCACTATTTATTTTGCTTACAGACCCCATAAACTACCTTTCCATTATTTTATATCTGAGGCTAATCTTCCTTGGCTGCCTACATTCTCTTTTTTAAGTACTCTAACAGTACTTCAGAATTTCCCTAGTTTTTGAAAAGTAGCTAAAGATAATGATTCAGATTATTCCACATCTGGTTCTTTAGTTGAAACTTATGTGAATCCATTTCTTTGGAATTTTTAGTTTTCCTTTCAGTGATTTTTGTTCTGTTTTCCTAAATTGAAATAGAAGCAGAAAGCTTCATTTCTGAGGACAGTTGAAAATGCCCTCAAGGTTTTGGAGATAGCATACTGTTAATTCTGAAAACTTCCTTCCATTGCAAGGAATGGTGCCTCCATCAGTAACTTGCAGGGTTTCTAAGGCTACTAAACCTCTGGCAAATTAAATCTGGATTAGCAATATCACCATTCAGTTTTCAGGAGCCCTGCCAGCATGTCTGAACACCATTGCACTGGTCTCTGTGCACATGCCCAAAGGTTAGACTCTGAGCATTGCAGTTATCAGACTACGTTTGCATGGGCCTGAAGAGAGAATGAATTCATTGTTCTCAATCAGGCACCAAAACCTTTTACGCAATAGGTGGAGAAGGTTAAATGATTCACAATGAGATTAACAATAACTTGAATGCTAATAAAGTATGTTCTAGAATAAAAAAAAGGAAAAGTATATATGAGATTTTATGCTACCACCTCTTCTCCTCACTAACCTCATCTGAGATTTAAGCATTTAACTCCAGGCTGCAAGGAGACACCGACACCCACTTTAGGTCTATATCTCAATTGCTGCAACATAGGTTTATAAAAACTTTCTATAAAAAATAAGGATTTACTCCTCCTTATATCACTGCATGGGAGGAGGAAGTGGTAGCATTCCCTGCCCATTTTATATTGACAAATCTTTAGAATATATCAAGATATGGAAGACCTTGTAAAATGACAATAAATTTTAGTCCAGGTCTTCACCCTTCACCCCCACAAAAGGTCATTATAACCTTTTGTTCCATGCCTTCAGGTCTAGCAAATCTTTCCTAGTTATCTGCTAACCAAACCAGCTTAGCAGGTGAGAACAGAGAGCATCCTCTTCCCCTCTTCCATGAGCACACAGAAAAATATATAAACTGGCAATTAGATCACTGCCTCGAAGGGATAAGCATGAGTTTAAATACATTTTGGACACTGCATCTTCTAGGAAGATGAATCTTTTACATATGTGATATTTGTTCTGAGTATATCCATTAGATGAGACCTCTTGCAGGACACAGGGAGGTACACATCTCTTTTCAGAAGCAGATTTAATGACTCTCATAACTGAAAAGACCAAATCAATTATAGGGCTGAAATTAAACTGTGCCTAAATACCATTTTAGGTAAATAAATTGATCATGCATATGGCTCTTTTTTACCTCCCCATTTTTAAACTGTGTCTTCAAACTTGGCTGTGTCTATTTGCTTTGAAGTCAGTACTGAAACATATAGGCTGTACTATTAACTTGTTTAATTGGACTAGGACAATAGGAGACATAGCAATTTACACCTGAGTTCCTGATCATATGTTACCAAGAATCTCCACATTATTGAAAATGTTATTTCATCTAAGTACGAAGTCCATTTCGATACATTTTATCTTGTATTCTGAAGTTCAAAGACATTACTTATGAAGCCTCAAGAGTAAGGATCAAATTCATCTTAGGTGTAAATGCGTTCATAAATATATTTGGCCAGATGTGTCCTTTCTCTATGGTTAGAACTTTTTAAAGAATCACTATGCTCGCTTCCATGTTCCCAAATAAAAGCTTTGTTTTGTGAGCATGGGGTAGATAGCTTCTACATGGAAGAACCTGGTGAAGCCTTTTAAAATTACTGATTTACAAATTGTAATGATTGAAAATTAATCTCCATTATAGTACTAATGTGCATTGCTACACTGTGCGATAGTAGAATTTTCTACCTTAAGTGGACTTTGATTCAAACAACAGGCTCGAGACAAAAAAATAGAAAAAAGAACCAGTCATGTACTATATGCTCATTGTAAACCTTGAGCATTTTTTTGTGTTTAATATAGCTGGCACAAGAATGCCTGTACAGAGACCAGGAACTTTTTCTCCTTTTGTCATGGGTTCAGCAGTAGCAGTCATTTTTCTCCTTCTTAGTAGTTGGTGCAGCACTGTGGTTTTGACTTGTGGC
>JAOEHY010010311.1:0-22898 GCA_025447955.1 Psilopsiagon aurifrons
CTCTCTCTACATAAAGAACATTCCTTCTGTTTTAAGATATAAAATGGTGATCTTGGGGTTTTGTTTTGGTTTTTTCCTTCTTCCCCCTAGGTTTTTCTCTTAAGGTCAACATTGCTTCAGAGTCCACATATCACTTCTAATCCCGTTGTTTACAGTATTCATTATATCACTTCCTAGCACAAAAAAAAATCACCTTTCTTGACTCTATCTGTGAGTCCTACTGCTCATCATGAAGAAATTCAGAGTGGTTGGATGATGATAGGTTAGAGTGAATAAAAAAGTGCCTGCAACAACAACAAAATAATAAAAAAGAGGAAAAAAAGAAGTGAAGAAGGTTTCTGAAGAATGTGGGAAAGATAAATAGGACTGATACTTTGTTTCATTGTCAGTAGCACTCTGGGGTTATTTGAAGCACTTATTTATGCACTGTAAGCAGAACAATGCTGTAGAAGAAATGATTAAATACCAGCTCTCCGAGCAATAGACATCTCATTGTGGCAGGCCTAGACTCACCACTGGGTGGTTTTGATAAAGGCAATATGAGTTGATAACTGATACAGTTTGCCAGGGAGTCATCTGGGGATGCTGACAGCTACCATGCTTTAATAAAATCATTAGAATGTAAATGTTTTTATTGCAAAATAAAGAGCCTCCAGCAAAGTTGACACTATCGCTGCTCCCTCCACTGAATGAAAGCACCGATTAGCATTCAAATGATATAATGATAGTCTGGTTATCTTTATTAAAATTTTTCAAATCGAGTCTTCATTTTGCATGATTGAGTTTTAAACAAATGCAATATTCAGTAGGCTGGTGAGCCAGTCTGAGCACTCTTGAAATAATTAAAGTGTGCCTTTTATTTTTTTAAACATGTGTTTCATAAGCAATGAATTGGATTTGCTATTTTAATATGACAATATCTAGTTAGCTTTGCATAAAATAAGGATGTTATAGCATAATTATTGAAAGGGTACAACTTTTAAACATATGTTTCATAAAGCTGAATTCAATTTTCTGAAATGTGACAATGCCAGTCAGCTACTGATATAATATCAAAGGATGACTTGATTGTTTAGGTTAATTTCATGGATAATCTTTACTGTATCATAATTGATGGTAAATTGGCTGCTTTGTGGTATTTATTTTCAAAGGAAGCACAGAAATCATTTCCCATAATGTTCATCAATTTGGGGTTCACATTTTCAGCTGTAAGAAAATGAAGTGGATTCTAAGCAAATAGTTCAGCCACTAAATTTCTGTAACATATGATTTAATATAAACTAGCAGCAGTTTTGAACTATCCAAGAAGAGCCTGAGGAAAACTGTATAATAACTTAACTCATCTGAGACCTTTAGATTGTACTCTACATAGGCTCAGTCAATCATTAATAAATATTTAGAAATCGTGTAGGACCTGATCTTCTTTTCAATACTTCTTTCAGTCTTGTCAATTCAGGCTAACCCTTCTCCTGTATTAACCAACCCTATAAAACATACTGTACTATAAATGCCAATAAATACACAGTATTGTAAGCAAGTATGCATTGGCTCGTTCTTGGTTATAAAGAATCAAAAGAATCAATGATGACATAAATGTTCCTTAAAAAATGTGTTCCTGAAATATCTGTAGTATTGATTCCAGACTGAGACAACTTCAGAGCTGAATTGAAAAAAAATCTGAATATGCTTGTATCCATTGTTTGAGGGAGAAGTAGATAGTGAAGGTACATTCTTAGTTTTTAAGTAGCCTTTTATTACAATGACTTACTGATGATGCCCTGGACATTGTAGAAGATTCTAACAAATCAGACATTTCACTACTCATATTTCACTGAAGTGCTAGGGAGTATCATCAAAAAGAAAAATATAAACACCCCTCTACTAACAAAGCTAATTTGAGAAAAAAGGAATTTAAAGAAATATTTAAAGAAATGCTCTCTTGCATTAGGAAGTACAGGCACACAAAGCTGCATTTTTGTATTATTGGGAAAAGACAGCAAATAATCGAGAGATGTTTTGGGGTTTTTGTTGGTGTATGAGTATGTGAATGAGAAAAACACTTGACTGCAAAACTAGAATTTGACATGTATGTCAATGTGGTCTCTTCTAACTAAACAGGACCAGAATATGTTTAGCAGTAGAATCTAGGAGAAGACTAGCTAGAGTTGTAGCACCTGCTGTTGAGGAAAACACATCCCTTTCTACTTGAAAGTTGTGGTTACCATCTAAAGGGCATAGGAAAGAGTTCAGGCATTCCTTCCCTTGTGCATTAGATTTCAGAACCTTCTGTAGAACAGCCTGCATCATTCTAAGAGGTGATGTAGTGCATTGTGCCTGGGGATTAATCCCTCCTAGAGAAAGAGAACACCTCTCATGCCTATCATCAGTAGAGCCAGTCGAGTCCAAATGAAGAATATCACAATGTTCTTTGGAACTAATTTTGTAGGTATTTAGAGAATTACTATATTACCAAGCTGGAAGAAAATCTTTCCAGTGTACAGAAACCTATGTCCCCAATTATTTAATGCCAACTTGTGAAAGTGACAGCAAGACAGCATTGTTATTTGCAGATCTTCATGCGGAGCAACATATTTTATCCATGCAATCACATACGTTAGTATTGGACATAAAAGCCTTTTTTTTTTTTTTCTTTTTTTTTTTTTAATATATACATATTTTTTTAAAAATAAAACAGTCTTCTTTCATGCAAAATTTTTCTCTGCATGGAGAAACACAAGTGAAAACCTGATTTTCATACAAATTGCTTCACTGGGACAGGTATTGCACCAAGACCCCAATTTGGTTGTAATGTGGAGTTTTGTGAAAGTGATCTAATCAGTGTGTCTGGTTTCTGGTTATATTCAAAGTATGAGCAGGGGAAAAAGGAAAAAAAAAGGGGAGGGGGGGGAATTAAAAAAAAAAAAAAAAGGCCATCCTGCACAGATATTATTGATTCAGTAAGGAAATGTGCTGAGCAAGTGGCCCTGAGTGGAACTGAAAGAAACCCTTGGGACCATTTATGAGATAGAATTTGAGCTCAGTTAAAGAGCTATAGCACATGCTGTTCTTCTTGTTGGCAGGGAAGGAGTTTGCTTTTTTAGTAAAATCAACGCAGGAACACCTGCTTTAGAGATTTAGGAAAGAATACAACCTATATGTACTTGAAAGACAGACAGAGACAAATGAAATAAATGAAAAGCAGAAGTCTTGCAAAAAAAGGAAACCTCTCCCTCCTATCATGCAAGTTGTGCGCGTGTGTCCATTCTCCATAGTGTGCACATATAGTGGTAAAGTGATGGGAAAAAAAAAAAGAGATGGGGAACAAAAATAAATATATCAATAGATGGCTTCCTGAGTAAGCAAGTCTTTAGGAACTGTGACTTCCAGGAGGCCAGGAGTCATGCTTGTTTGTGTCTTGCTTGTGGGCACCATGCTCTTAAGTGGATACCGGGGCACGTTCAGAGTATGCTTATTTGGTTTCAAAGACAAAGTGGCAGAAAAATTGCTTCTTCTTGGTGGTAGGTTTTTTAAAGCTGATAAAAATTTGACACAGGAAGAAAGAGAGAGCAAAGAAGAATAAAAAGAAAAGGTAGGGACAAAGAAAACTCAATGAGTGGATTCCCAGAAGAAAGAATAAGAAGAGGAAGATGTATGGTAAGATTACTGTACAGTGTGAAAAAAAAAACACATTAATTGCTGGAAGAATATGAAAATATGGGAAAATGGTAAGGCAGATAATAGAAGAAAATTAAGACTCAGAGCATTAGAAAGGGATCAGTTCACTGCTACTTTTCATAGTATTATCTATTCACTGCAACAGAACTTGCATCCTGATTTTTCAGTCTTTTTTAATAGATGGCATCAACGTCATGAAGGACAAGACAGGGGCTGTGTATGTTTTTCAGATGCTGGACAGAGTTCAACAGCTGCTTTCACAAATGCATGTTGAAAATGTGACTGAACTGCTGGCACAGTGATTCAAGTGTCTTGAGAACAACTGCAGTATAGTTTTAACTGCCATCTTCTGCCTCCTCCTCAGATTCTTTCTTCTGGCTCACAGAAGGTTGTCAGACACACAAAATTCTCTGGACTTTAACTAGCAGAATAGAATATCTAATATAAATTACCTTTGGCTGCTGAAAGACTTTATTTACAGCTGCTCAGAGCTGCATCTGGAGAGTTTAGGTAGAGGCTACAACTGCCAGATGGTGTCCAGACTTACCCAATTAGCAGTCCCTCTCATCCTGTGCCTGGGTTTGCAGTGTTACTCCTCACATCACAGTTGCCTGACTTGAGCCAGTGCCTCTATAGTCTAAAATAGTAAATACTAAAATAGTAGCAGTGTTGTCAGGTGAGCCAACACAGAACTCTGTAAGCTTGGCTCAGTAGGAAGATACTCTTTGCTACGTTTTTTTCAGGCTGTTGAAATTAATGATGTAGCTCTTGATCAGTTCAACTTGTAGACAGCTAAGGCCTAATCCTGGACTGCTTTTCAAGGCAGTGGTATGTTTAAAAAAGTAATGAATGCTGGCCTGAATGGACTGAAAAGTGGAGGCAAAGCATGTGGAATGGGAGAAAAAAATGTTATCTTTCCCAGGTATATATTTATGTTTCAAAAAAAGCCAAGACAACAGTGAAACTCATGACATCATGAAAGCAAAGGATATTCAAGTCCAAAAGGGTTATCTGCTGAAATCTCTGCATCATATCAAATGATTAAAAAATTATCATTTTTACTTGTAACTGTGCTATAAAACTCATCATCTAGATTGATCTGTGCTTAGAATATGACTTGTAGCTGAATAAACATATGACAACTATAGGCCTTTCCAGTGCACAGTTTAGGAGAGACGGTACAGTACAGATCCTTATGGCACTTCAGGAAAACATTCGCTGTCCCACATGAATAAAGGACTGGTTTCATGCAAAAACTCTAATTAAAATAGTAACATTATTCTGGTTATGCTTCTCCAGGCGATTAGGAAGGCACGCTCTTGTATTAGAGCGTGAAGGTGGAAAGAGGCTCATGTCTGCGTTTTGTTAGAGAGAGTTTCTCTTGCCATTCTGACCTGCTCTTGGTACAGAGCAGGGACTGTGGGAATGTTGGCTTTAAGCCATTTCTCTATAGGGTCTCTGAGGCCACCTGAGGATCACTAAAACCTCATTTGCATTATGATGCCAACTCATCTCAGGTAGAAAGGATAGGGAAAGGGAAAGGGAAAACAAAAGGGTGAAGGAAACGAAAAAGGGAAAGGTAAAGAAAAGGATGACTTTTTTTATGTGTGTACATTTTTATATTATATATTAATAGACATATTTATTAATATATATTAATGAAATGGGAAAAGGCAAAGTGCAGAGCTTTAGTACAAGTACTACAAATCTCATGAGAGATACCCAGCATGCTGTAGAAGTCAGGTTTCCTGCTGTTTTGTTTTGCAAGAGTAATTAAAAATTGCTATTGATGAGGATTGCAGATATCTGGTTTCTTCCGAAAAGCCTGCCACATACCAGCCTGTTATTATGCTTACATGAAAACCATATTCCTTCATCCACACCACCTTTATGGCTGCTTTGATTACAGTTTTATGGACACAAGGCTCATAACTTTGCTTTGACCCTGAAAGGCAAATAAATGCAAAATAAATCAGTATGAAATTCAAAGCATGCTAGCAAGTTCCATCATACCAATTTGGAAAACTCACCAACTTTCAGCAGGTGTAATTTATCAGTACGCAATTGTACTGATTCTATTCTAAAGAGTAGTCACAATGTTAGATTTTATTTCTGATACTTTTGTATGCAAATTATTTTAAGGGTTTAATGAGGGAATTCAAATGGATCAGCCACATCAGAAACAATTCAGGCACAGCAGAAAAGGTAAATGGGTGCCTCATTCACTCCCTAGTTTTATTCATTTCCAGATGCTTTCCATCGTTTTCCTGGAGATCAGATATTGCCACCCTTATTTCTTCTGTTCTTCTCTTACCTATCATTTGTCAGATATTAGATGTATTATTTTTCTTACTTTGTGTGTAGAAGCACTTTAGTAGCAGTTATTGCTTTTTAACATAAATTATAGTTTTCAAAATTGTGACTCAGACAAATTTAGAACTGGATGGATCAATTCAGAAAGCAAACACCTATAAAATTTGATCTGGATATGATTCAAATAAAAAAGATTTGGGGAGGTTTAGAAACTACTTCTGAGCCAATGTTTTAACTTCTGTAACAAATTTAGTTATAACATAATTTGAAATTAATCACAATTAATAAAAATAACATATTTGCTAAAAGCAAACATAGTTATTCATTGACATCATATTATTGCTATATAACCCAAGAAGGTTATACCCAGGGAAGAGGTGGGAATCAGATATACTTCTGAGGTTTAACACTTTTCCTGCTTCTGTTCTGTTTCTATGTGTAGCTTTCTGCTGTAGCCCAAAGTTGCTGTTCATGATAATATCTTGGTCTGTGTGTTATGTGTTGTCACTTGCACAAATTGTTCTCTGCCTCTCATTTCTCCTTGCTCCCCATTTCCCTGGCCTGGAGGTAAGGGAATTACAACTTATTCCTATGCCCTGCAATCTGAGATTTAAGTATTATGGATAGTGACATAAAAGAGGGTCTCATTCTCTTTTATTCCTCACAGCATAAGACCTCAATCTCTGTCCCTTAGATAGCTGATTATCCAGATCCTCTGACTCTTTAATAATCCCTTCTCCTTCATTTAACTGAGACTGCACATGAAGTAAAACAGGATTTTTCTTAAGTGAGGTGGAATTATCTAGCTTTCTCAAATCATCAATATATAATTAGCAAGACACTGGGTTGATGAATACATGGTTGTGATAAGCTGTGCTAAGGGTTCTTAATCTAGAGATTTATTTGTCCCATTTGCCTTCCAAGTAAAAGTTTTTTTATACAGTGAGACATTTGAGGCCACTTCTATATGCCTCTAAAAAGATATGGGAAAAATTAGCAAGGAACGTATTCTGAGTAATAGCTCAAGAATGGGATTTGTTCTTCAATAAGGAAAGAAATAACTCAGGAAATTGACCAATGCGTCCAGAGCCATATTGTAAATTTCTCTTCTTTCATCTTTACACATGGAAATTACAGGACCTGTCTGTTTCAGCTGGAGTTTTACAGGTATGTTTTACAGCACTGAGTTATTTGTCTCCTTGTTGGTAGGGAGGTAGATAATTCCCTATCGAAAGTGTTTGTATTTTTATGATCAGCTTTTTTGGGGAAACATCAGAAATGACCACAATCTCAAAACACAAGGAAGAACATAAATTGGTAGAAAACCACAGCATAATAAACCATCGCATACTGTGCTCAAGGGGACTCCAGGGACCAGCCAATCCATACAAGAAGAATAGTGTGAGCTAGATGGGACCCAGTATGATTAATCACCGGAGCAATGCAGATTTAGCGCATTAGGTGAAAAGATAAATGTGTAAAACGCTGTGTCAGAACCCATGGATTGGCCCACACCGTAATTCAGGGTCAGTAATTGAACTTCACTCTAATTATCCTGGGGAGATAATATTAACTTATAGTTGAGTGTGAAAGAGAGAGTCCATAATTCATCACTCGATGGGGCTGCTCATTGCATTGTGTTATTGAAATATGATGGCTCCATTTTTATCCTGTCATAATGACAACTGATGTGCTTATTTTCTCTCTCTGTGCCTCCAGGGGATGATGAAATAGTAAGCAAACATTCTTTCTGGTGAAAGAGCAGCACTTTATCACTCTGGCTTCAGCTCTAAAAAAGCATCCGCTATCTCAGATTCAATTTCTAGATCCAAAGCTGGGCATTTCCCCATGCATTTTGGTTGTAGATTGCTAACCTAAAAAATAGCCACTGCTTTTGCTCTTTATAAGATGCAACTTTCCCTTCAATTCCATTTTTTTCAGTTTCTTAATTTTTCTGAGATGTTTTCTTTCCATTTCTAATTTTCTTTGATACAAACTTCCAGATGAAGTTAATCATAGTGGAGAGGTCACCGCACAGCAGCTATGAGTTCCAAAAACTGGAACCTGTCCATCCTCCCGTTTCACACATGTGTAGCTTTCAGTCAGTTCCTTTAAAAAATATCAATGTTTTCATCATCAACAATTTTAGAATCAGTCCCTGTCTGAGTTTGACTATATTCAGTATTTTAAAATTTTTCAAATTATGTCTGTCAGGAACTTCCTAATCAGGACTTATGTCATAGATTTCAGCTGCAAATTTACTTCAGTGGTGTAGAGCATATTACAAAACAAATCACTGGATATTTCTTTAATATCAATATGTGGCTTCTCCTATCCTATTTGAGCACAAATGTCAATATCATTCCAGAAGAACCAAATCTGTATCACACTCTTGACTACACATTTATGCATGATTACATTAGGTCCTGGCTCCATAATCTCATAAGACATAAGGAGGATGTGGGCTGGACTGGGCAAAGATCAAGAAAATATTTAGGAACTTTAATAAAAGTGCAGGAACAAACTAAAAGGAGGTGAAATTCTAGAAAGGGAAATTCTTGTTGCTAAATACAGAATGACAAGTGCTGTGAACTTTGCTCAGGTGACTTACATTTCACTGATGATATTGACAAGAGGTCGCTTTTTTAGATTATAGACTTATGTCATACTTTTACTACTGTAACATAATTTGTAACTGACGACAAGTGGGAGATGCTTGATGTAAACAAGTTTCACATGGAATTCATAAGGCAAATTGGAGTTTAATACATAGATTACATATAGAAACATCAGTAGATTTTAATGAAGCTTTTTGTGGTTTTTTGGGGTTTTTTTTACTTTTCTTTTTCTTGCCTCCCAGTGAAATAATCTATGGGTTTGGTTCATACTACAGTGGTGAGATTGCTGTTTTTTCCTGAAAAATTGTTGTTGCACATTTATATTCTCCATCTAAGGTTCTGAAGCTCTTCATATTGCTTTCATTGGCAGAAGTTACAAAACTAAGAAAAAAAAATCTTAAAAATTCTCTAACAACAATGCTCTGACTTAACATTTCTGGACAGGCGAGACTGAAGTATGAGGAAGGACAGCTTGATCAACTAGTTGCCACTAACTATCATAATAACAAAGAAGGAGAAAACTGATTTTCCTTTGGTTCCATGCAGCTGACCCCTGAAAAGACTGCACTGTACAAAAGTCACTTGAAATGTATGCTGGTGGAAATAAAGCTGTTGGGAGACAGTCAACTATGAGGCAAAAGGTAGATAGTGGAGAAACACAGCTGGATAGTATGCGGCTTCGGAAAAATATTAACTTTACTGGAAGATAAAAAGTTGAAAGCAAGAAAGGGGTAATGTACACAGTGTCAGCTGTATTCACATTAATAAATCAAACTGGGAGTGGGCTTGAACATTATCTTGATGCAGTCAAAATGTTTGATTCTCAGTACGTTTCTTGCTATGGTTTTGACACAGGTCAGGTAACTTTCTCTCAGAAAATTCCCAGGCACCACTCCAGGATGATCCAGGGTCTGTAATGCCCCCAAAGCCAGTGCGGACAGCCCAAAGATTATTTTCAGGGTAGCAGAGTGGGCCAAGGCAATAAGGAACATCAGCCTCCTTCAGCTGCAGAGAATTTCTGAGGCTTTTTGCTACTTTGGAGTACAGCCTTTAACTAAAATGAGGAGAAAACGAGTAAAAGGTCTTTAAAAATCAAAATTCTGGCATTCATCATTTCCACTCCAAATGCCTTAGCAGCGCCAAGTTCAAATGTGTAAAGTGGAGAACAAAAAACAGGATGAAGTTTAACTCAGGCTTTTTGTGGTTGCGGATGGATAAATGGTTCTGGAGTTCAGAGTTTGGGATTCATTCCAGTCATTTGGTTTTAGTATCAGCATGGCAAAGTGACAACAGGGCATTTTCTATGCAGTCTTCGTTAACCAACTGAAATTTAACATGCGAAATCAACATCAGTTTCCACTTCAGAACTTGCAAAAGGATGTTAAGATGAATAACTTTGTGAAGGAGGTTGTCTTTTATGCCAGGTGTTGCTTTAATTCACATGTAACCCTTTTATTTCTGGTATTTTATTGCCTTACAGTAATTGCCACCTGTTCTTTAACTTTGGTTTGTTGCCTTACTCAGGCCCTGAGCAGCTATTCCTTTAAAGACACCTTTCAATATAAACACTGATTTTTTGATCATTAAATCAATAGTACACAAAAAAAGTAGAAAGTACAGTCACTGTTTAACTGGCCCATACTTATCAAAATGCTAGTGCTGTGTCCTAGTTGCAAGAAACAATCGTTACAGTAAAGGTGAAGACTTAGAAAGTGATTTTCAATATTTAATGCACCATGTGGACTCAGATTGCACTTAAGATTTGCTATGCATAAACCCAGAAGAAAGTCATGAAGGGAACTATTTTCTCGAGATCAGATTTTATTCTTAAATGCACATATTTTTCTTGTAATATTAAAAACTAAATATGTTATACTTGACTATTTAAATGTGAATTTTAGCACTTTTGCTGTATTTATTACAGATATTTTTAAACAGGAAAGTGTCATGTACATAAAACATGCCTTTTTAATTTCTCATATGCTTTAATGTATAATTATTTTGAAAAGGAGCTTTCTGACACTGCTTTCTGATATGTAATATTTTATAATTGACATAGAATTCTGAGTTTATGGCTGTGCAAAATTTAAACCTGTACAGTCAGGATGTAAAACGCTACAGACATAAGAGAACATGTTAGTTTCCATAACCCATCCTTTCCTATTGATGGACTATGTGATTTTAGAACAGATGTTTTAAAGAAAAAGAACTGAGAGTAAATTTCCTTAGAGCTTTCCTAAGAATTCACATTAACTTCATATCCAGATATAATGGAACATTTCTGAAGCATGAAATAATCACATATAGCTTTATGTCAAATAAAAATGGTTAGAGTATTGAGATAATTAAACCACCCATCTGTACCAGTGGCTGTGTTCATCAACTTAGGTTCCTGCTGTCTTTCAGAATAAGTGGGCTTCTGTGTATATCATCCATCTCTGGTATTTCAGAAGTCCTAGAGGCAACATATAAAAGTGAAAATAAAAGGTACAGCAGTATTTTCCACTCATTTTACACCATAATCTCTTTTATCTTTTTTAAAAAATGGCTACATTTACATTAACTGACTCTTGCATACAAGTCATAATGTCAAGAAAACCATTTGTTCTTTGCTAAAACTTATCATAGTGTCAAAGCTTGATTTATGGACAAGTCTGTTGTCACCTTGATGCCTGAACCCTTTCATTTACTGCAAGAGTTCCAAGACAGGTCATGGTATTTACACTAGGTCACAATAATAATGTCACTAGGATCACGGACCCTGACAATATCCTATTTGTTGCATTTAAATAAAGAACATCATTGGTGAAAATTACATACTAAAACCATAATGCACAAAAGGCAGTAGAATATGTCCATGCAGGATATAAAGAACCAATATTGACACGAAGCATGACCTACTTGCTCCAATTTGCTAGCCAACTGTTATTTTTGGTATTCTTTTCAAAACAACCTCCAGCCTATGAGAATTTCTCATAAACATGAGAATACTTATCATATTTATTAGAAATAAAATAAAAATATTTTTCTTGTACTAGTCTTGGGGAAAAAAAAAAAAACAACAACTAATAAGTATGACGATATATATGGTGCTGCTTTTCTCATGACATGATAAATGCTGTGACAAATACCTGCACAGTATACTTTTCAGACACATTAGAAACAATCTATAGCAGTTTTCTCCTTGGTGTCTAAGAATGCCTTTTCAACTTTGTAAGAAGAACTTCCCAAACTACTTCAGGTATTCACATACAAGGTACTGCAGATCACTGTGAAATTTAAAAGTGTATAAGTATAACCAGATACCCAACAGTACAAATTAAGGACTGGAATACACTATCACCATGCCAAAACTCATTTTAGACAAAGCACACCTACCTGTTCAATGTCCAATTCATTAAATTCAGCAGCTCAAGCTAGAAACCTATTTTCCATCCATAATGAATGAGAAGAGATGGGTAACTAAGGCTGAAGTTCCTAAAGTTGCATGTTCTAATATAGGCAGAAAGTAAAGCCAGCTAGTAAGAAATACTTTCACATCATGTCTTTTACCTGATGCATTCAGCATAAGTTCACTCAGTGTTCCTCCATTAAATGCAGAGCACCTCTGAAAAACCTGTGATACAGTGCTATACATGCGCATAGTGCTGCATGACCCATAATACCTGCTGTGTGACTTTCCGTGCACAGCCATCTCTCCATTTCCCCCACAGCATACTATGTATGTCTCAAGCCTTATAATGCCACATAACAAGGTGATCTGGAAACAATGATGAAAGGAATGCTGTACACTGCCCAGAGCAAGGCAATTACACATGGTCCTGAGCTGCATGCCTCTAGAAACTGGAATTTACAGCTCAAAGCCTATGCTTGACATAGGATTTAAATTTTTCCCTGAGTGCAAATAATTGTATCTGCATTTTCTCACTGAACATAGATGGATGAGCAACTGGTGATAGTCTGAGAGGGCTCAAACTCCCACTCTTCAGAACAGATTGTTTTAACCTATCAATCATGATTAAGGAGTGAAATTTTCCAAAAGAGAACTGGGTAAAAAGTTTCCTTTCAGAAGCAGTAAATGTTACCAAATGTTCTAAACATCTTATTTAAGTTTTGTCACAATGCATCATAAACACAGCAAGCATGATACCAGAAATAATATACTAGATTCTGTTTGCATAGGAAGCATTATAATATTTTTCAGCAGGCTACTTAAATTGATGAAAAACAAGCACAGTAGCTAAACCATATTTTTTGGAGGCAGCTGGTCTTCTGAAAATTAATGCAGTCCTTCAGTATTGCAAGATTACAGTTCTTGTCACAGATAGGACCTGTTAAGACATCTGCTCTTCCATTCAGCATTGTGCTGTATGGGTAATATGTAAAATGGGTAATCTGAGAGTTTTGATAGAAGTTCATGCTATCATGTCACATACAACATAAGGTAAGAAACCCGACATCAACCTCAAAGTAACAAGTTTTTCTGCAAATTTTTTCCATAGATGTATTTCAGAGCAAAAAGGACCTCCCCAGCCCACACACCTGAAGATATGCATCAAGCAAATCATACATTTGATATTCAGGCATCAGGTTTTAGCCCATTCCTACCTCTTTCTGATTGAATTTGCACTCTAGAGACTGAAAGATACATTTTTGACAAACACAATTTTCTCAAAATATTTCGTTTAATTAATGCTTTTGGGGGTTAATACATTGTAGTGGGGATGGTTTCTGTCTTCCAGAGCTTTCTGATGATAGAAAAAGAAAATGTAAGCCAAGGAATACTGTTCGGTTTGGTCCTAAGAGCATTGTTTTATCACAGTCCTGTCTTGGGAAGGGATGTGATGGTGTGCTCCAGTGTGGAAAAAGCTTAAATTTCTAAGCCTCAGAAAGAAGTAGAAGTCTGGGTATGGGCAGTTCCAAGAGAAAGCAATTATGAAAAGGTATGTGGTTCATGGTAAATCTTGCATCCACCTTACGTATTGTAAGGTGTGCCATCTTGCAGCTGAAGATGGTACACTTATGACATGCAGATTCTCATTTTCCTTGCTTTCTTTTTGAATAAAAGGGCAATTTTCACAACATTTATTGAAATAGCGAATGTTTCAAACCTGCATTTCATTTTTAACCACTTGTAAGCAGGTTCCTTTAGATAATAGTCAATAATTACTTCAGAAATCAATGGAAAAAGCTCAAAGCTATTATTATCTTAACAGCATATTGCAAGATTAGTGGAACAATTTAACTATACTTATAACTACCTCATGCTGGCATTTGATTCCATTTGTCCTTAAAATGAAAACAAAGAAAAGTAGTTGCGCAATCGCTCTTTATTTCTGTCTCTGAAGCACAAATCAGTCTATCAATTACACTATTATTTTCTTTAAAGTAATGAAAAAGTTCCTGTTAACAAAATTAAAAAGCTCAAATGGAATTAGGCAAATGGCATGAAAAAAACTGTGAGAAAAAAATAGTGATTCAGTTAACTCTGTGCTTACAAAAAAAACACATGGGGATTAAATATATATGCCTATGTCATAATCCACTTTTAATGGCTAAAATCCTAACAATCAGATATCTCACTTTGGGTGAAATTACACATTTATTTGAGATAATGAATTTTTGTCATGGATCTGATTAGAAATGTGGAGAGACAGAAACATTGACAGCGGCTCAAATCATCTTATGTGGTTTTCCGTTATTACTGCATATCTTCAACTGTACAAGGAGCACAATAAATGTGGAATTCTCTTTGAATTAGAGAATCACAATGAAGAGTCCTTGAAAGGACCTCAGGAAGTCATCCTCTCCATTCACTTTGTCAAAGACAGGTTTAGCTACTCCTATATCATTCCTAAGAAATATTTGTCAAACTTGTTAATAAAATTTTCTCTACTGATGGATTTTCCAGAGGGGCCCTATCTCTGCAGGTGCTTCACTGCCATTGTCACAGAGAGTTGTTCTTATTCCTGAATCTTCTTGCTCAATCTTTCCATACTAACCATGCTGTGGAAAGTTAACTGGTCTTTCCAACAGATATTTGAAATTTTGAAGACTGCTTTCATACCATCCCTTCAGTATTCTCTACTTTATAACTCTCTCTGCAGTTTTCCTTTTTCAGGCCTCTGATTAGTCCTGTCACTCTCCTTTAGACTCCCTCCAACTTATCCACAATTTTATGAAAGTGGGATGCTTAAAATGGAAACTACTCAGGATGAGGCCTCACTATTAGCAAGTACACCAGCAGGATTCTGTCAAGTCTTTGGCCAGCTGCATTCCTATTAATGCAACCCATAAGGGCATTTTTTTTTTCACCAACACTGATTCAGTTCCAGCATGTGACCACTAGTATACATAGATTTATTTTTTTCTGTGAAATTTATCCCATACCACCATCCTATACTTGAATAATTGCACTTCATTTTAAAGCACAGTTCCTTTAAGTAATCTTTGCTGCATCCTGTGACTCCAAGAACTTTTCTCAGCCAAGAGTGTTTTGAATTCTAACTCTGTTCTTCAAAATACTTCATCCCACCAGCTGGTATCAGCTGTAAGTATAGTTAAGTATACCGTCTTTTACCATTCAGGTCATTAATAAAAGTACTGGACAGCACAGAATTCAGAAGAAGACACCTGCAGAACTTTCCTTGAGACAAAGAAACACAGAGTCTGTCTGAGATCTTCCAACTTATTTGCACCTACACTGTAGTAGTTTTTATTGAGTCTCATTTTCCTGATTTAGGTTAAGAGTATGTCTCAAGGTAGAGTGGGAAAATCCTCAGAAAGGTCAAAACCCACATCAAATTCCTGACCTGCAAGTCTGTACTTCTTTTCTTAAATATAAATATATATAGGGTTAGATTGCTTTCTTCGTTACAAGTACATTTTAGGTGCTCTTTATTTCCTTACTCTTTCAGATGATTACAGGTGGTTTGGTTATTTGGTTGTGTGCTTTTTTTTTTTTTTTTGGTCACAAGAATTGATGTACATAACTTATGTGTACTTCCTGTTCCCTTCTTTTTTAAAAAAATATAAAATTAACCACTTTTCATTTTCCAGTCTCAAAAAATATCTGCTTAGTGTTTTCATTTGAAGGTTATCAGACACAAATGAGTTGAAAATGTCCCTCTTATCCAAGAATTCTCATTTATCTCTCCTTTGTTCTGGATTGACAACTTCTTTTTTTTTTTTTTTTTCACAATAATTTTGTTAATAGCAAATGGTGGTTTATTATTTTGATGTCTTATGAAGATCCACAAGCCATTAAAATATTTGGCCTTCTAAGCGTCATTTGTCAATACCTTTCCTTCCCATGAAAAAGATGCCCAATGATATTCTTATTTCCCATTTTATCATATGCATACTTTTCCCTCATCATCAATACCATTCCTTGTAAGTTGCACCTCATTTTGTGTCTTGACATTTGAGATTTTAACCCTATGTGTTTGCTCTGTGCTTTTTAACTTATTCTTAGTAAATTAACTTAGTTTTTGCTTCCTGTGCACTTTCTCCATGCATTTGAGATCAGTGAAAAACTCACAATTCAGAGAAGTTTCCGTTTGTCTTTCTTTCCTTTGGTTAGTTTGTGTTTGTGATCATAAGTGTAGTAGTTTAGGCCATAAATCAGCCACGCAGTTTGCTACATGAAGAATCGAAAGAACGCAACTCCCACAGGTTGAGATAAGAACAGTTTAGTAACTAAGGTATAACACAAACCACTATTGTTACTACTAGTAATAATAATGACAAGAGAAATACAAGAGAAGAGGATACAACAGCTCACCATGTATACCCAGCCCAACCAAGCAGTGCACCCCCCACACCCTTCCGGGTCTCTGCTCTCCGCTTCTGCACCCTGGCCATGACGTGCTATGATATGGAATACCTCTTTGGTCAGTTTGAATCAGGTGTCCTGTCTGTGCTTCCTCCCGGCTTCCTCTCTTCCCTGGCAGAGCACGAGGCTCAGAAAGTCCTTGGCCAGACCAAAATGTACTAAGCAGTAACTAAAACATTGGTGTTATCAACACTGCTCACAAGCCGAAAGTCAAAAACACAGCACTGCACCAGCTACCGAGAAGGGGAAAAAATGACTCCTACTGCTGAACCCATGACACTAGTAAGGATCTCAGCCCTTCTTTCCTTCCCATACTACTTGCATTAATATAACTACAGCAGGATGTTTTGCAGTCTGACGTACTACTTCCGATGTCTCTATATTATGAAAATAAGAAGAGTCATGTTTCCTTTCTCCAGTAGTAATGTGTTTTCCACATTACTGTACCTTATTGCTACCTGTCTATTGGTATTTTTCAAATACCCCGTGCCTTCCTAATTCCCATTTAAAGCCCTTTTCATGACATGGTTTCAAAGATTGGTTTGGAAGACAATAGGGTTTTATGCAAAAAAAATTATTGGCCAAGTGATCCATTATTCCAGAGATTACGAATTTGCTTTAGCTTTGGTTTTGTGGTTTGTTTTTTTTTGGGGGGGTGGGGGTTTGGTTCATTTTGGTCTTTTTGTTTCTTGGGTTTTTTTTGGTGCTTTTTTAAAATTTGGGTTGGGGGAAAATTGTATTTATTGGGGTTTGAGGTGAATACTCCCAAAGGTCTCTTATCTTGCTTTGTACAATTTCCAGAAAGAAATTCTACACTTTTTTAAAGTGTTCAACGCTTCAATTTCATAATGTCCTAGGTTCAGCTGTAACAGTCATTTTTCTCCTTCTTAGTAGCTGATGCAGTGCTGTGTTTCAGCTCTAGTCTGAAAACAATGCTGATAACACACCAATGTTTTAGTTGTTGCTCAGTAGCTCTAACTCTGATGAAGGACTTCTCATTCTCTCACTGCCTGCCAGTGAAGAGGGGCATGAGAAGCTGGGAGGAAGCAGAGACAGGGCACCTGACCCAAATAAGCCAAAGAGGATTCCATACCACAGCACATCATGCCCAGTGTATAAACTGGGGGCAGTTACCTGGAAGGCCCAGATCACTGCTTGGGTCGGCTGGGTATCAGTCAGCAAGTGGTGAGCAATTGTATTGTGCGTCACTTGTGCTTATGGGGTGTTTTTGCTTTCCCCTTTTAATTTTATATTCAATTCCCTTTTTATTTCCCTTATCTTTGGTATTGCTAGCAGTGGTTTTATATTATATTATAGGTATTGGACTGTTCTTATCTCAACCTATGGGATTCACATTCTTCCAAGTCTCTTCCCCATCCTGCCTGGAGCTGGGTGGAAGGGGAGGGATGAGTTAACAGTTCTTTTTGGCACCCAACATGGGACCCAAAGGGTTGAGATAATGACAGATCTGACCAGAGTGTGCCTAATCATATTTGTGATAAGCATTCATTGTTTTCAATTAATAGTCACTCATCCGGATGTTTATTTGTTTGCTCTCTGAGTTGTTTGCACTTGATCTCACAGTTTCATTACATCACACTTGCAACCAGTCTTTGTTGGTTTAGTATTTATCAGCTTTGGGGCCTGGGCTGTGGTTCTCATTTTATTGTACTTTAGGGCAATGACTTGCGATACAATAGAATCATTAATCAGGAAAATGGTCTGGTATGTGTTCTCAGCACTGCCATCCCCTCTATACTTTGGGAGCCATGTAATGGGAATCATTAATATTTACATCTAATTTTTTCACCCTTAGAGGGCCAACCGATGGAGAAAACATTCCCCTACACCTTCTGCTCCCCCACCAGGCTATTTACAATAGCATCTGAGAGTTTTAAAGATTTTTAATATCTTTTGAATATCCTTGAAACCAGCCTGCTCCTCTTGCTGGAACCATCATTTTGTTGAATGTGGTTCAGGTCTTGTTTAAGGTTAAGCACCTATCAAAGAATCCCACCAAGATCTTCTCCATGGCTGGACAGCTATGAGTGGCAGGGTCTTTGGAGTCATATGGGCAAGCTCCTCTATCAGTTGGCCCCTCCAGTGCTTTGGAACTTCACCCCTGAACAAGTGCAAAACCCAGAAAAGCTAGTAAAGCATTTAGAAAAGACATGCTGTCATCCTGGCAATACTGGAGAGGTACAAATAACCACAATGTGATGGGGCTTAGCCTGCACCTACAGACTCCTGCTCAGCACTACACAGTGTTTCCCCTTGGAGATGAAAAGAATGTCTCTAGATCTGATGACACCAACCTGGGTGGTTCAATCGATACACTGGAGGGAAGGAATGCCATCCAGAGGGACCTTGACACGCTTGTGAGTTGTGCTGATGCCAACCTGATAAAGTTTAACCATGCCAAGTGCAACGTCCTACACTTGGGTCGGAGCAATCCCAGGCACAGCTACAGGTGGGGCAGAGAACAAATTCAGAGCAACCCTGTGGAGAAGGACTTGGGGGTGTTGGGCAATGGAAAAATGAGCATGAGCCTGCAGTGTGCGCTTGCACCCCAGAAAGACAACCGTATCCTGGGCTGCATCAAAAGGAGCGTGAGAAGCAGATGGAGAAAAGTGATCCTGTCCCTCTACTCTGCTCTCATGTGACCTCTCTGGGAGTATTGTATGCAATTCTGGTGTCCTCAACATAAAAAGGACATGGAACTGTTGGAACAAGTCCAGAGGAGGGCCAAGAGGATGATCATGAGACTGAAGCACTTCCTGTATGAAGATCGGCTGAGAAAGTTGGGGTTGTTCAGGCTGCAGAAGAGAAGACTGCGTGGAGACCTCATAGTAGCCTTCCAGTATCTGAAGGGGGCCTATAGGGATGCTGGGGAGGAACTCTTCATTAGGGACTGTAGTGATAGAAGGAGTAATGGGTTCAAACTTAAACGGGAAGTTTAGATTGGATATGAGGAAGAAATTCTTTACTCTGAGGGTGGGGAGGCACTGGAATGGGTTGTTCCATCGCTAGTGGTGTTCAAGGCCGGGCTGGACATAGCTTTGGGTGGCATGGTTTAGTGTGAGGTGTCCCTGCCCATGGCAGGGATTTTGTAACAAGATGATCTTGAGGTCCTTTCCAACCCTAACTCTTCTATGAGTCTATGATAGCAAAGCAACAGATATCGTGGCTACTCCATCCCAGAGCAGTTTGACTTTCCCTCCGTAGTTACTCCTCCCTCCTTGCTTTTAGAATTAGAGTCTCTTATGACACTTAACTCTCCACAAGGTACTTCAGCATTATGATAAAAAAACCCTATGTCAAAGTAAGGAATTTCTCCTTTCAAAGCTATACAGAGAAACCAGGTTCTCAGTGACACAGCTGCATGTGCATATTTAACATAATTCTTATGGATATGCTATGCTATTTAGATTTGAATTATTATACATTCTTTAAATTATTTCTCAAATGCATGTTTTTGTGCCCATAGACATACGCATACAGATAGCCTGTTATAATACGTTTATTTCATAAATCAATATTTCAACTAGCAACTGCTGATAAAATTTCTTCATTGCTGTTCCTTTGATACATTTCCTTTGCACAATCATATGAAGAGACAAGAATTAATTATTTTACGAAATAAATAAAAATCTCTCTTCTGTACTAACTTGCCATGTACCCAAAATAAATGTTATCAGCAACGGCATATCGCAGCTACCTAAAAAGACTGTGAAAGATGTTTAAAAAGGTAAAGCGAATCACCTGGTTTTAGATTTTGAACTAACACCTCTTTGTTTCCAGATATAAAATGAAAGCAACTTCCTAAGTAGAAGTCTTTGCAGAAATCAACAAGGATAATATATGCTTTATGAGGGCATTAGCCCACTAAACCAAAATGATGAGCACAACACAGAGAGCAAACAGCAATGTGTAACTGTACAGCACATGGTTCAGTTTTGTTTATTCTCTTTGCCTTTGAGTCCAATGAAAACACTTCTTCTGTCTTTTTGTGTTTAAGATCTCAAAAAACCAAATTAAACTTACGGGAAGCTATCATAAACATAAGCTGCAGCTCCAAAATGCTGACTGTTTTATAGGGCTTATAAAATTAATGATCTTTTTGGTAAAGTTAGTGATACACACAGCTCGAAAGCTAAACTTCTTCAGGAAAACCAGAAGTGACATGACAAAGGGCTGTCATAATGTCCAAGATACAGTCTTTTATTGTATTTGGTGCCTGTTTAGACACATTCTTCTCATTTAGTAGCAGCTGTGTTCTGATAAGACATAATACCTTCAATTTCCAGCCTTTTTTTATTCTCCTTCTAACTAAAGTGAAAATTTTTTTTTTTTTTTTTTTTTTTTTTTTATGTAGTCATTTTATGGCAATATGAAAGTGTCCCTCCCATCCACTTGAACCGAGCCCAAATTTCACAGTTTGGATAGAAAGTTCTGACAAAGTAATTAATGCTAAAGTAAACAGTTATTAAGAATGTCTGTCTGCAATATGAATGCTCCAGATTGAGGCTTTTATTTGCTTTACACTTGTATGTACTTAACCTTCTTTAATCGACCCATCTATCAGAAACTATATAGCTATGCATAGTGACTAGGCTTTCATCTAAGAGAAATATTGAAGCTCAGGAAAAATGAAATTCATCTAACATATGTTATGTCCTCATAAATTTTATAACTCGGTGAATAATGACAAACCTTTAACTGAATGAACTAATGTAAGAATTTGTTGTAACTTAGGAGCATTAGTGCTTAAGTGAAATATCTGCTCATGCTGTCAGAACTTCCCAAATTGCTTACTCGAACCAATTCAATCTTTCTGCACACATCCTTGAAAACTTGTGTATAAAGAAATTAAGAAGAGCTTCCCAGTGTTGCTTTCCATGCAGGAAATAAAAAGCAGTAGCAAAGGGAAGAGTTCAATAAATTTCAGTAAAGTCTTGAAAATCTTGGCTGTTTTCCTCTAAGCTGTATGATATTAAGAAAGTTTTGGTTGGCTGGTTGGTTGGTGAGAGACTGCCCGCTAAGGATTAAACACTGTCAAAATGCAAAATAAAGCCAGTTTACTTCATTTTGCATGGAGCTTTTAAAGCTGTGGTCTAGGGAATGTGTTTTAATAGCTTATAACCACCTGTCACTTCAAACTATATAAACCATTTGCCTGCGAGAGCAATTAAACCAAAAATTCTCAGAGGATCATTTTAAGAAACGAATAATAGACAATAAGGGAAAGCAAGTTGACACAGACAAATATTATCTATATCACAAATCAAAACCACATTATTCTTAACATTGAAATTCTCTCAGATTTTAAAGTTGTGATTGGATGCCTACATTAATTCTGAAATTTTTTTACTCAGTACATATGTTCATCTATGGACATGCTTTTGTGACTTGAAATAAAGTGGTTATATAGTTGCAGTTCTTTTTCTTTTCCATTTCTGTTGCCCTTTCACTTTGAAACAAGACAGGTCAAAGAGGAAAACAACGAATAAATCAAAACACTGAAATCAGAAGACAGAGAAAACCCCAGACATTTCCAGGTATTAGCTGTTTCCTCTCATTCAAGAATTTACAATTTTTTTTCCCCTGGATAAAGACAGGAGTTCATGTCCCTTCCCATCCTTGGACAACACTTATAAAAGTGTGATTTAATGAAAAAAAAAAAAAATACTGTGAAGATGATTATGCTGCTGTTTTCCTATCAAGTTTAACAAAGACAAAAAACTTTTTACATTAATAGTGTGGTGACATTTCTCCTATTTAACACAATTGGTTTACATGTTTTGTTTTGAGTTTAAAATAATTTTATCCTTACATGATTTTGTTAGTGTGTTTGCAGATATGCTTAGGTCTTACAGCAAAGAAATCACTTCTAAGTACATTTAAGATGCAACCCTGATAATTTTATTTAAGTGGAAGAACTTCTTAGCTTCTTGTAATTTCTTACAGTGTTGTTAAATAGACATATGAAAAGAACTGAATCAGTTATCCATAAACCATTCTTCTCCAGACCATAATGAATATGAACTTTTAAGCTAATCACTTAATGTTCTTTTATGTTTAGTTCCTTATTGTTGTAAAGATGAAGCAGACTTCACATTGCACTTAAATGTTCTCCTACTCTGCAGATCCAGAGTCAGATTTTGTTTGTTCCCTCCAACTGTGAAAACTCCTAAGAAAACTCTTCTAGCACGTTTCATTATTTTCAAGCTACATCATTTCAGTTAATAGCTTGTTACAGTGAAGATGGCAGTGATAGAGCATGCCAAAGTTCAAATAAATTTCTTCCTGTCATGGGTTCAGCAGTAGCAGTCATTTTTCTCCTTCTCAGTAACTGGTGCAGCACTGTGTTTTTGACTTTCAGCCTGGGAACAGAGCTGATAACACCAATGTTTTTAGTTATGGCTTAGTGATGTTTGGTCTGGCCAAGGACTTTTGGA
>JAOEHY010010314.1:0-21969 GCA_025447955.1 Psilopsiagon aurifrons
CTGTAAGGGTGGTGAGGCACTGGAATGGGTTGCCCAGGGAAGTTGTGAATGCTCCATCCCTGGAGGTGTTCAAGGCCCAGTTGGATGTAGCCTTGGGTGGTATGGTTTAGTGTGAGGTGTCCCTGCCCATGGTAAAGGGGTTGGAACTAGATGATCTTAAGGTCCATTCCAACCCTAACTATTCTATGATCTGCAAGGTACCTCATTTGTCTGTAAATTTTCTCACTGAGCACACTGACCAAGGTCAAAACTGCCTAGGTTGAGGTGTTCAGAGTTCAAAGCCAACTGTGTTAGAGCCAGAAGCAACACAATTACCACTAGCCAAGACAAATATATCTATCCCATGTTCAAGATTCTTGAAACATACAATGCAGATTATTCCTTCTAATGTGTGCAAGTGACAGCCTGGAACATACAGTCATACCAGTCAAGAATTTAAGCATCACACGAGATATGCCACCTTCCATTTAAGTAAACCTACATACTGAAGAAGTTTTGTCCCATCAACCTCATCACAAATCCCCGTTTGCAATACACGGTGATTCTAATACAATAATCATGGCATTTCTGGACACCAGACTGCATGGTATTACCTGATATTTATTTTATCCTTACAGTGGTACATTACATATGTCAACAGACTGTTGTCAGAACATTCTATGAGGTGAAATAAAGACATAACTGCAGTTTTGCAAAACTAAGTTTTAAAGTTTCATAAAGCTTCAGAATTTCTTGTTTGGCAGTCTTCAGGCTGAGTTTAAACTATTAAAGCCTCTTTAGCCTCACAGGGCTCATTTCATAAGCCCTGTTCCATCCAAAGGTCTTTCCAATATAAATTTTCCCAAAAATTCACATATACAGTCACACACACACAATCAAAATCCAGTTTTACATAGCTGCATGATAAAATTCACTTAGTTATTGCTCCCTTACAGTTTAAGGCAATTACTGATGAGGGCAATATAATCTGAAAAAGTATTCTTTATACATCCAAGGTTTGCTGCCACATTCCAAAACATAAGCAAGCAGTTAGCTTTTTGAGACCTAGATATCTGTAATTCTCCATATTTAGGTTCCTTTTTGTTAGTCAAGCACCGGAAATCCTAATTTCATGTGGAAGAAATTTAAATCATGCATTTACAAGGTAAAGACAATTTAGAGTGAAAGAAATCCTGAAAAGGAAGCACTACAGTACTGGGATAAGATGGCTGAAGATGCACCTTAAGAAACAGCAAAATAGGCTTAATCAAAGCAAAAAAAAAAATGAAAAAAAAAAAAAACCCAAAATAAATCTGTACTGTGATCTTGGAAGTCAGATTTCCAAATCAGTAGAAGTGAAGTTTCCAATATAAAAGAATGTTATGAAGAAGTTACTGACTAGTGAAAGACTGATTTGAACATTGCTTAAAAGAAATCTTTACTGACATACGTGATACGTTCTAGTGTTTGTGGATTGACTGCATTTTCATACTAAGATCATTTAAAAACATTTTTCTAACTTCTATTAAATTTATGTATAAAAGTATATACTAAGACCACAAAAATGTAGTAGGAAGAAAACTGTTTCAAAGTTACATTTGTGATCAGAAAAGAATAAAATGAAAATAGAGTTCTTAGACACCAAACCTGGACAAATGCTTAAATAAAAAAAATAAAATTCATTCATCCCTTCTCTTTGCTAAATAGTTAAGACTTAAACCTGAAACTCCATGATTATGATCAAAAAGTACATGGGAAAACATGCAGGGTAAAGATTTTGGGAAGTTAGTCTCTAATCAGAAGCTATTCAGGCCAAAAATTTCTGTTGATATTTAAGGACTATATCAAGTTCAGATGCTAGAAAACAATGGCAAGCTGTAACTGAAGAGGCGATGAAAGTTATCAATATTTCTGTAGAAGCTCCATATAATAAAACACCAAAAAAAATTAAAAAGGACATATAGTACAGAGGATTAACCGATTCTTCAGGCAGGCTGCTTTTCAATAAATCATAGAATGGTTTGGGTTGGAAGGGACATTAAGAGATTACCTAGTTCAAACCCCACAGCCATGGTTAGTGACACCTTCTACTACTCCAGGTTGCCCTAAGCCCAATTCAGCCTGGCCTTGAACACTGCAAAGGATGGTTTTCAGGGTAACATCTTCCAATGCCTCACCACACTCACAGTAAGTGACTTCTTCCTAATATTTAAACCTAACCTGTTCCAGTTAAAAACCATTCCCCCTTTTCTTACCCTTATGTGCCCTTGTAAAATGTCCTTCTCCAGATTTCTTGTAGGCCCCCTTTAGGTACTAAACACTGTTATAAGATCTCCCCTGAATCTTCTCTTTTCCAGGCTGAACAAGCCCAACTCTGTCAGCCTGTCGTAAGAGAGTTTCTCTAGTCCTCTGACCATCTTTGTGGCCTCATATGGACCCACTCCAACAGATCCATGTCTTTTCTATACTAAGGACTGCAGAGCTGAATGCAACAGTCCAGGTGGGGTCTCATGAGAGCAGAAGCAGGGAACCATATGCTTGGACTTGCTGGCCACACTCCTTTCACTGCAACATATTTTCAAAATGTTGCAACAGTCTTAAAAGGACACAATTAACATCATTTTAGGATAATTCACAAGCAAAATACTTGCGTTAGTACATAACTTCCTACACAAGCAGTTAATACCTCGGATCAGGAGTTGCTGTCATTACCTGCAGTTCACACAGCCTACACAACTGAGCATACTGTTAACATACTGATGCATGTGCTGCTGTACAGACTTCAAAAATCTAAGCTACAGACAATAAATCAAATTCATGGATTAAAGTAACAATAGACAGCATTACCCTCTTGACTCAACAGTTTCCACCAAGTGTGCTTGGAACTTAGATATAGTGTTTCAATGTACATTTTTACTTTGCCTTTCACAAAACGAAAGCATTTGTTCTTTGAGTGAATTGTGGAAATATACAAGTTAAATAAATTACTGATCTTTAATGAATGTTGTATTTGTAGCTTCTACTTCAAATGATTCCATCCCACTTTAAGTTTTTTTAGAACTAAGCTTTTCTACCAAAAAAATCTGACTGTTACTTATTGCCCGTGCCCAAGAATATCAAACATCACTAGTTTTCATTAAGGAAATTATGGGAAATATATCCTTTATCATACTTTAGAAAGAGGCTTCAGCTACTCTTTATATCTAACAAGTTACAACAGATGTTTTCAAAGGGGTCAACTTGCTGTCCTTAAGTTTTCTATATTTTTTGAACTGAACTTCACTGAAATTAACTTTAAGATTATAAGAGAGAGTTCTGTTTAAAAAAGCACTATGAATTCACACACAAGTGAATTAATTAAAAAGGACAAAGGGCTTATCTGGAATACATAAGCTACTATCCAAGTACACAACAACTTCCAGTTCAACAGTTACTAAGAGTTCTTAATCTTTGAGACAGAATCACACTAGGAGTTCAGAAAACACATTCCTATTTTAAAACAGTTCAACACATGCATGGTTCTCCAATAATTCCACTTTTTCAGGTGACTTCATGCTTAATTTTGTCTGAAATAGCAATGCCTATCCAGAACACACATACATAATGGAACAAGAGTGAGAAAAGCATGATCCCCTTTCTCCCCAGAGCTGAAACCAGAGGTAAGCACAGATGGATTCATAACTACATACTACAAAGAACCACAGTCACTGCAGTGTAACAACAACCAGAAACACTCCATATTTTCTTTCAATGTGTGCTGGCAGAGACCTCACCACAGCTACCTAGTAGGCAGCATTTCCCCCAGAACACCCTTAGAAGAGAAATTTTGGTTTCATCAACTGAACTAGTCTCCAGACCTGACATGGAGTTCAAGGTGAAGCACTGAGGAACAGTGAGGAGCTATTCCATACTGCTACCATTCAGTTTCCAAACTGAGCTAGAAAAATCTGTATTCCTCAAGCAATGGCAGATTGCTCAGAAGAGATGAAGAGTTAGCAGTGTAAGCAACAAGAAAGTGTACTGGAGAACCTAACACTGCAATACTTTGAACTGCAAAGTCCCTTGGTAACAGCCAGAAACATCATATTCTTTCAATTTAAAAAAGCTGAGGCACAGTTGCAAGTACACACAGCTTTCTTCTGTTCCCAAACGAATCTTTAGGAAAAGCATTGGGCAAATTGACATACTGGCACAGGTAAATTTTTGAGCTCTTCATGATGAATTTAAGCAAATTCCACATACTACCTAAAGTACACAAAGCATTTATAGTACTTCAGCTTAAAGCTCCCAGAGCTCAGTCTTCTAAACACAGTAAAAACTAGAAAAGCATCTTCAAAGTGAAGTGATAGAAGTAGTATACAGAAGGATCATTTAAGAATGAGGAAGGAAAATCTTGACAGATGACAGGTGAAATTACTGTTAAAAGGAAGCTTGATACCAGTAGGCAGATAAAAAGTACATACAGACAAGCAAAAGGTTATATTGTGAATCAGACAAAAGTAAGGTAAGAAGAAAAAAAAAAAAATTGGCTTAATTTGAGTTACTGTTTCTGAAGAGGCAGCTTTGAGAAAACAGACAAATATCTGGGTTTTACTTGTCATCTATGAGCAGCCAGAGGACATGTAGTGGATGACAGAGCTAGAGATAGACTGCAGCAAGATCCCATTACTCTCCCAGTAACACATATCTTAACCCACTGAAGCCTGGCCATGTCATCAGTCCATTCTGACATCTCTCCCAAGTTGTCATGCCACAATCACTGTGATCCAGCATCACTCATCCATTGGGGTGAAGGAGGAAAAAGAAAATCTTAATTACACTGTCTGCAATATAATCATCTGCTGCTGTAATTCACAGACAGGTCTGTATTTATTTCCCAAACTTGGTTACAACCTTCCCTGCAGCTTGCTTGTCATCCCTCTGTAATCTACAACACACAGGCAGAGCACCTGTCTGAGACTACACAGCCTCACTAAATAGTTCCAGTACTTGACTGTCCTCATGGTGAGGAAGTTTTGCCCTTTTAAGAGTCATAACCTCTAGTTTCAAGTTATGCTTCTCTCACCACAGCAATAAGCCTAGCCTGAGCTGTTTGATAACCGCATCATAGGTGCTGGAAGGCTGCTATTTCACCCCCCATAAGTCATCTTCCCGTGGGTTTTAGTTCAAGTAGACATAATTTTAGCCCCCTAACTTCTCAAGTTAAGAGCTGTTCCAAGGAAATTATAAATCTTTAATTAGAAGCAGTCTATCCCATTTGGTGATAAAGACTAAAAGCCTTCCAAAACTCTAAATATAAGGCACAAATGCATTTTATTCTACCACCATTGCTTCAGGAAGGAGGATAGAAGACTTCCAAACTCACACAAGGTTAATGATAGCTTAAGTCATTATTTTTAATTCCTCCTTTGAAGTTAGCTGAAAGTAGTAAATACCCTATCTACACATACAAACATAGCACTGCATAGCTTAGAAATCTTACTCTTCTAAAGGAGCACATCCACACCCACTGTTTGTCAGCAGAAGACATTACAATCACACCCATTTAAAAATACCATGTAACAACTTTTCACTGAAGCTCATTTGCCAACTATGCATAAATGTTAAAAGCACACATTTTAATTATATTTCAATTTTAAATTAAAGGACATCCCAGTAAACAACCTGGGCATGCCATCAATCCATTCTGACATCTCTCCCAAGTTGTCATGCCACAATTACTGTGATCCAGCATCACTCATGCATGGGAGTGGGGGGAAGAAGGAAAAAGAAAATCATGTGTTCATGCAACAGAAAATCATAACAGTGTTTATGCAACAGTACATCTACTCACAAGGACAGAGCCTACCAGGCTCTTCAGGTAGTTCCCACAGGTTACAGGGATATGCATTAGCTGGGAAGGTCTAACACCAGTTCAGGATTTATGAGGTCAAGATACACAGAATCAACCTACAGAATTACCTAAGCGACTTAACAAAGAAAGCTAGCACACAGCACCTGAATTATGTCTGTGAACTAGTTTAAACATGAAGACATAAAAACCTGACCCTAGATATAAAGGGTCAGAATAATAAATATCAGAATAAAAGATGCCTATTTCCCCACCAGAGGGCTTTACACAAAGCTTGACTTACACTTATGTCTGCAAGGAAAGCAAGCCTTATCGCTCTTCTATATAAAAATGTGCTGCTGTTTCTGCCAGAGGCAAAGAACATCTGTGCATCCATGTCTAAAGTCACAATCTACTGAACCTCAACACATTTGGCAAATGCTGTCTGTGAATGTGACTTGCATGAACATATCAAGTGAGGAGGCCTAAGAATTAAGAGCTAAGCAAAAGATCATGCCAGTTTTTCCATTAAGAATTCTCTGCAAAGACCTTCTTGTCTCTAGTCAAACTACTCAATCTCATTAAATCTAGCAATATCAAGTTAACTGACCACATGAATAAAAACTGGAATCTGAGAAGTCAGGGCTGATCTTGCAGCATCTGGATGCCTAAGTCGAAGTTTTCTCCAGGTCAAGAACCACTTAATTGAGACTCCACCTTCCAGGCTAAATAGTGACTAACAAAGATATCTAAGTTTTAATATAACATGAAATATCAAATTAGATGTCTTAATAAAAGCAAGAAAAGAAAGTTCTGCAATGAAGAACATAGATACTACTACAATACTACAAACTCAATTTCTTACTCATAGGAAGTGATGAAAGTTACTTTGCCGACTGTAGTACTACACTGTACTAGTGTACACAACTTGAACCCTAACATATTTCATTCTTCATTTTCTTCTCACATGACACTGATGTCAAGTCCAGAATTACCACATTCCTCTCCTACCCGAATCAATTCTGCATACGTTATGCAGAACACTACTTTGCACAGAAAATCAGGAGTCCATACTCACTTGCTTCTTTTTCCAACTAGAACAAAGCTCTTTGTTTAGTTCGGGTTTGGCTTTTTTTTTTTTTGTTTTACTACAAAAGAGAAAAACCTATGGCTATTTTCTGAAAGTTCCTGTATTCCTTATTGTTTCAAGAGAAAAAAATACATCTATAAATAGCTGGTTATTACTCTTATTAATTTTGCCTATGGCACCAAAAAAGGTGTGGAAAAAAAAGCAAAACCTAGGAAACTAGATGCTTGGTAGCCTCACCTCAATGCCTGGGAATGTGATAGAGCAACACAGAAGCTATTTCTAGATACAGAAAGGACAAGATGATGGCTGGGAGTAGTCAGCATGGATTTACACCTGGGAAGATCATGCCTGACCAGCATGCTAGCCTCCTACATTAAGTAACTTGGCGGACAAAAGGAAGGCAGTGGATGTTATTTATCTTGACTTCAGTAAAGCTTCTGACACCATCTCTCACAACAGTTGTCCTCATAGGTAAACTGAATAAGTAAAGGCTACAAAAGCAGCTGGTGAGGTGGACTGAAAAATTGTCTGAAGCACCAAGTTCAAAGGGCTGTGATAAGTGGCACAAAGTCCAGGTGGAGAACAGTCACCAATGATATAACCCAAGGGTTAGTGCCAGAGCTAGTACTATTCAACAGTTTCATCCACAACCTGGAAGATGGGACAGAGTACACGCTCACCATATTTGCAAAAGATACAAACCTTGAAGGAATGAGTGATGCAACAGGTATGCATGCTGCCATTCAGAGGCACCTGGACAGACTAGAAAACTGGCCAAAAAAGAACCTCAAGAAGGTCAAAAGGAAAATGCAAAGTCCTGCACCTAAGGAGGAACCACCCAATACACCAGCATACACTGAAGAACAAGCTGAAAATCAGAGAAAAGTCTGGGGTTCTGGTGAACAAGTCTAAACTAGAGCCAGCAATATGCCCTCAAAGCAAAGGCCAACAGCATCCTGGGCTGTATTAGGAAGAGCACTGCCAGCAGGTCAAGGTAGGTGATCCTTCCCCTCTACTCAGCACTGGTGAGACATGCAGAGAGCTGTGCTCAGTGCTGGACTTCCCACTACAAGAGAGACATGGACATACCGGAGCAAGTCCAGAGAAGGGCCACAAAGATGATTAAGCAGACAGAAATACATGCCACAGAGGGAGAGGTTGAGAGAGCTGGGACTGTTTAGTCTGAGGAGAAGGCTCAGAGGAATCTCAATGTGTATAAATATATCATGTGTATAAGTGATGCACCTAGTCCACAAGTAAGAAAGACCGAGCCACACATTCTCAGAGGTGAGCAGTGAAAGGACAAGAGGAAACAGGCACAAATCAAAATACAGGAAATTAAATTACATTTAAACATAAAAGTATTTGACCATGAGCGTTGTCAAACACTATAATAGGCTGCCCAGAAAGGCAGTCAATTCTTCATCACTGGAAACATTCAAAACCCATCTGGAAACAGCCTTCAGCCATCTGCTCTGATCAACCATGCATTAATCAGTGGCATGGAACCATCTACAGAGGCTCCTTCAAACCTCCACAATCCTGTGAGGTTAATCCATTGGATTTTATTCAATTGAGTGTACCACAAAGAAGAAAACATAAGTTACAAAACCTCCATAAAGAAAGAGGATCACATATCAGATGAAGCAAGGCTGATATATGAAAATACCTGGAATTACAAGTAAAAAAAAAAAAATAAAAAAAAAAAAAAACAAACAGGCAAAGAAAGAGGGGAGGGGAAGTTTATCCATTAAATAGAATTTACCTGGAGTTCAGACAGATTTCTTTTAGAAAGGCAAGAAGAGCCTGCAGATAGCACAGATACGCTTTTACTTGCCTTTCTGGCACTGAATTATCACAGTAAGTATTCATTTCAGTATTTTTCTGTAGCACCTGTATAGGCATCATGCCAAACTAAAATCAGAAAGGTTAGTGTCTTACAGAAAACTTAAGGGAGACTTTTTCCACATCGTATTTGACTATCAGTCCAGACTATTATTAAAGACAAGCCAGCACAATGCACTACATACTATGAAGGAAAATAAAGCATTTCTTCTGATGAAGTTTCAAACACTCTTCATAATAACTGAGGTAATATAAGAGTATGAGTCACTGAAGTGGCAGCCATGCAGCCAGATCCCTCATACATTTTGGAGTTAAACCGTAAAATTCCAGATAGAACTGTGGCTGCTGCTGTCAAAATAAAAAGTGCCTTAAATGTTCTTTCAAATACTTTAAAAAAAAAAATACATTAAAATGCAATGACAACTCAGTTTTCACCTGTGGCAATCTAGCATTAAAGCTGTTTTGCTGAGAGATTTTGGAGGGTTTTTTTTGTGGTTTTGTTTTTTAATATTGCACTGGCTCTGCAACAGATAAATATGACTTTTACAGCGTAAAACTAAAATGTAGCTTTAGTTGTAAGCTTTAACATCAGCGCTCTACAACACCAGTTTTAAATAGTTTCTGAACACAAGCGCTATTTGAAACAAAAACATTGCAACAGTTCTGTAGAATCAGACTTGGTTTCAACATTTTGCAACAGTGCAAATCACCCATTTCAGAGGAAGCAAGAAAGAGAAGCATCCAGCAAACAGTGTCACAAAGGATGAGCACAAAACAGATGTGGGAAAAATAAACAGCCTTCCTGCCCTGGAATTTGTAAAAAGGTCTGCAAAGAGCAAGCAGACTTCTCACTGCAGTTTGACTTCTAGTCCTATAAAGGGAGATCCATGAGAAAAGACACTTAGATGAATGAAATATACTAAAAACAATAACAGACATACAAGGCTTTTAAAAGAACATTGTTCATTGTTTTATCAAATGTTGTAGTATTCTTCAAAGGGTAGTTATAATCTGATTTTTACAATTCCTTAGAACACTGCATCTTTTTAAATAGTGTCTTCAAAGACAGCCTTTTCCTATTTCTGATTTAACAGACATTTTCAGAGAAGATATATGAAGCTGCTTTGACAGAAGTCTGCTAATACAGAATAATTACTGTAGTTTGGTTTGGGTTTGTTTTTTTATTTATTTTTATTTAAAGTATAAATACATGCGTCCCTGTACAATTCATGTAAGATGGTCTCGCATTCCTCCAGTAAGTGATTAGCACCACAGGCTTCGGGGTCTCCTTGTTCTAAGAAGAGGAATGTGCTATGCAGTGCCCTTAAACTACGTAGGATTAGCGAAGAGAAGGATTTTTCACATCCGTGATTAACAAGGAAAAACCATTCCCCTCCTTGAGGGCTGTTCAAAAACCATATTCTCTACCTCATTATTCTTCCTCTACCTATCACACACACATGAAGGTATTAATCCTTCAAATGCTCATACATTCAGACAGAAGCCAGACAGGTGATTAAGTATCAATGCTTTAAGGAGGAGAAAATCAAAACATCAAGCAGCCTTAAAAAACAAGCACATGCATTAGCACCTCAGGTTTTTGGCAGTCCAAACTATCCTTCCTGGTTGAAGCAGTCAAAAACTGTTCAAAATGTACCTCAACTGAAAAATAATAATTCTCAGGCTTCAGTAATGAACTTGTACACCAAAACAAAGACCAGGACTCAGTGAGAAAAGGAACTGGAGACTAACTTCTAGCTAAAGACGCAAGATTTAATTTTAAGAGTTCAGTACAACCTTCATGCTATATAAGGTCTTACTGCTAAAAGAGAAATTTTCATTGAGAGTACATATAGTCAAGATGAAATTCTGTTCATTTATTGGCTGTTCTTTTGTCTAAGATTGTTATACAAATGATTCCTGGAACAGAAGTAGTGACTCCACTGCTAGTATAGCATTTTTTTCACCAGGGTCCCAAAATTCCACAAAAACCTTTAAACTTCACACTCAAGCGTATGTAAATTGGAAAAAAAAAAAAAAAAAACCACAAAACCAAGTTTTGCTTCAGCTAAAACTGCATCATAAAAATAGACAACATTTGGCATTTTTTCCAGAGGTTCCTGCTCTTAAACCTTGATCATGTAACGCCATAGAAGTGAAATCTTGGGGGTTTCAGTATTTCTTTTTTGCAACTGAAATATCAAATTCAAAACCAGAAAGAAAATTTCAGACCAAAACTAATTATTCTGGGATTAATTAATTGATTCAGCACACATTTAAATGCTCATAGAAAATCCTGCTATTCCTCTTTTTAAGTTCCTATTTTCCTATTTGAAAGTTACATGTTATGGACAGAGATAGTTAAATAATTGGAATAAAACTGCAATCTCATGCCACACATCAATACACAAAAAATTAACAAATAGATTTATTTTAGTCTCTGGAAAGTATGTTTTATCCTAGACGGAACATTTTTTTGTTAGTCCATCCTGCTATGCATGTCTTTGTAACGTGAGATTCTCCGTAAAACACTGTACATTCAGAGATCGTGGGTTTGGTTTTACAATTCAAAGCTTAAAGGTTTAATATATTTATCAGACTAGGTTATAACCCAAACAGATAACCCTGACCATGCAGTGTGTGAAATGCAGCTAAAACCCACTTTATTATACTGAACTCCATTTAATATCTTTGACAAGACTGACTCCTATGTATTGAAGTTAAAATTAAGCTCTTGCTGCAGAAGCTGTAAGCCTAGCAGTTTTGCATGCAGATTTATAACCAGGAAAGAAATCTAAGTAATACTTCCATTTCTTTACCAACACAAAAAAAAAAACCCAAAAAAAACAAACAAAAAAAAAAAACAAAAAAAAAAAATAAAAACAACAACAACAAACTTTTCCTTGAAACTACGTAGTTGAAATATACATTTCCATCTGTGCTGGCACATCTATAAGTTTCAAACTGTTCAGCAGCAGCACGAACAAAACTTTAATAATTTTCAGCACTCAAACACTCATAAGTGCATTCCTAAATAAACATACTCTTCATCTTAAGCTCTGATAACTTGTTTTAATATATTTATGGAGATGGAGCCCTGATAAACAGCAAGTATAGACAATCCCTCTGTTTTTAGAATTGTGTTGTAGAAGACTAAAAAAAAAAAAAAAATGCATGAACTGTAACAAAACATTTAAAAACATTTAATTCTTGAAATATTTCTTTCTCCATCATTCAGCAATAGATTGTAAGAAACATGAAAATACAACATAACATTCGATTTAAAACCTATTACAAGTACCAACTTGATGTTCAACCCTTGCAGCATTCTTTTCTTGAACTCAGGATTTCAGCCTATACACAATGTACGCCAAGAAGGGGGCTAATTTTTAGGGAAGTGGGGGCATGTAGATATTTAAGTCAAACACTAACTCAGAGGTTACTCTAGAACCAGAGACAGTAACATTTTACCTCCACACTAGTGTTCAACAGAAATGGATTTCATGGTATTTGGGTTTTGGTTTGGGTATTTTGTTTGTTTATGGGGTTTGGGGTTGTTCTTAGGTCTGTACAGATAACTTTTTAGAACTATTATGATAATAGATATTTCAGAAATAAATACTTTTAATGCAAATATCAGGAGTGATGGGGCTTAGCCTGGAAACTTATTAGGCCACACAAACAACCTTTCTCACAAGAGTAATCAGCAGGACTACTCATGCAAACCAAGTTATTCACATGGTAAATGTCTACAGAATCAGACTCCAAATTAGCATTTTAGGAGCATACTGCTACCTCAATGGATTATTCACAAATACAGGAAGAAAAATGGGGGTAGCTTTCAAATGCTTGCTATAAACTCTTCTTATTTTGATAGCTTTAGGATGTTTAGCATAGTCTTAGCATAATAGCTGATAACTCAACTAGACTACAAAAATTATGATTAAAAACAACATTCCTATCAGACAAAAAAACCTCCTAAATTAAAAGGTAACTGCACTGCTGTGTAAACAAGTGAATAGTATACTTATCTCAAAACCTGACTACATTATATTTCTGGAGTACAAAGGATTGTAAGGAAATTTTAGACTTAAGTAGCTTATAATAGAACTGGTTCAACAGTCTACAGCAGCGTCTTCAAATTTTATATGTCCCTCCAGATGACAATAGCTTGCAAAAACACTGATACTTCACTGGGAGCATTTGCTGCAACATCACAGAAGGTGCTGGTCTCAGGTATAACAACTTTTAAACATAATTTTTAAAGCTGTGCCTAATAATAGTGATAGTTTTCAGAAACGTGAGATTTTCAGTTCCTCTTGTTTTCTTAAGAGACTATTTCAAACCATTATAAACATCACACTCAAGATAACAGCTTTATAAAGAAAAAAGAAACAAGCTTTCAATTTCACATTATCATAAGGAATCATTTCAAAAGGTTTTGTCTCCCATAACAAGCAGTGGTTTCCAGAATTCTAAAATGTTGGTCAAGTTCTCCTTACCTTGACCTTTTATGGCCTTTCTGTCATGAAACATACAGAAACCCACCAGTGATACACGAATGTTGTCTACATAAGAGAGGTTCAGAAAACATAACAGGTCAAATTCTAATCCTTTCTTTATTGGACCTGCCATGTACTGAAGGGCCATATACTCTTTAAAGGCCTATTCATAGAAGCATGGGCTCATCATGCAGGTTACTAGTTAATACAGAAAGCCTTGCAGATGCTAAATGCAAGACAGACAAGATCATAATTAATCCAGGAGGTTTTGACACTGCTTCAGGATGCACACAAAGGATGATTGAAAAATAGGCTGTATGTACTGAAGTTCAAAGAATGTTGTTTCAGCATACATAGCATTTATACAACACAAACCATGTGACTCAGCTATTCCAGATACAGGCTGTGAAGAAAGCCGTATTCATGGCAGGCTTCCTAGCTCAGGCAGTGTTGTACCAAATTGGTCTGGACCAGAGCTAGTACCCTTTAAAATCTGAGCCATCGCACAAGATTATACCCAAGTGAACACTGAAATGTATACCCATTTGCCTGAAGACTTCCCAGAGAAGTATCCATCTTAAAGTCCTATAGCAAAATCACCTTCAGCTTCACCAGTGTCTCTTCAGCAACTGAACTTTTCATGAACCCAAAACTTCTCCGAGTTGCTACTTTTAATCTTGTTTTCGTTCCCAGTTCTTATGTAGCAAGCACTACTACACAATCATTTATTGCTAACTGAATATTTTTACTTTAAAATTACAGCAAGGCTGCTGTAGCAACAACCACTTGTTACAGCAGTATTTATTGTGGTTTTGGTTTCCATTACACTTCTACAATTACACTGGTGTGACAAAAATTCCAGTTATGGAGCATATTATCTCTAAACAGCATTATGTCCTACTACATATACCTAGTGTAGTAGGGATTTGTTGTTCCTTTACTAAACTACAGGAAAAACATTAGTGTTGACTTGAGATATACATAGATTTCATTAAATCATGTCTTACAGTTGCCTGCTGAAGAGAAGGTTGAGAGTTTCTTCAGATTATTTTTGCAAAGTGCCTCAGGTCTTCACTTCCCTTAAAATGGGTTGAGGATACACAGAGTTTTGAATGATCAGATGTTCAAATGAGTATTCATGATAACTCATCCAACCAAACAGTTCCTTGGAAATTAGAGTAACTGATCTAAAAAGAAATTATTTTGTAACAGAAATTCTGGTTCAGAAACAAAAAATCCAAAAGCACCACTTAACCTAAAGAGACAGATTATTTTTTCCTCCAAAGGGAAACTACTGTGAAAGTCTGTTCTTCATATTAAAGAATACTGAACTACAGGAAGCAGGTTTCAAAATTGCGCCTGTATACACTAGCATAAGATAATCCATCACAAGAAACATCACATGGAAACAATCTTGTAAACTAAATCAAGTTCATTTAAGCTGCAGTAAGGTGCACTTAACACCTTCCACTGGCATGCTAAGAGGACTACATCAGGTATTTCACAGTTGTTTGGCACACTACATTTATAGCAGAAATATGACATTTACACTTACACATTTTAAAAAACTGAAAAGCTTTAAAGTGCTTGCTGCTTAATGTATAAAAGAAAATACTTGAAGGAAGTACCCACAAGTTTCCCAAGAAATCATTTCTAATTCAGAATCCCAAGGAGATGAATTGGCTGTCAGATAACAAAGCGCCTTCATCAGATGGACTTGGCAGTTGTAAACAGGAGGAATTTTCTCAGCTTTTCCTCACAAATATGAAATATTTGCTCTCTGCCAACAGCTGGGGCAGTTTAAAGACATCCTGCATATATATTCAAATTACAAGTCACCCACACACCTAACAAAGACTGAATTCCAGCAAACTTAAAGAAACTCTGACAAGAACTGGAACAGATGCAAAATAAGTCCAAAGACAAAACAATCTAACTTTGTCAGTCTAAATGACAAAAAATTTCAAATGTCATAGCTTGCCTGCTGTCAAGAGAACAAAAATAAGCCACAAAAGTAGACATAATTATCAGACATTCTCTTCAGAAATAGTGTCTTATGTAACTGGAAAATATCTATTGTTTTCTAGAGTTTATGAATTTATCAAGAGAAAAAATTAAAAAGAAAACAATGGCAAAATGTGAACATAGACAAGTTTTAACTATCAAAGTTCTTTTTTCTCTAGTATTGCAATTCTGTACTTTAGAAATTTTATATTAAATGTCTTGAAATTGTGACACAACTTATTAACAATATTTCAAAAATTATTTTAAACCACATTGCAGGATTATGGTTCTAGATAATCTAGAAATAAATTTGACTGCATACTGTTTTAAAACTTGGCAAGTATTTGGTGTCTCGGTGTCAAGCCACATTCACAATGAAGGCAAGAATCTTTTAAAATTTATTAATGTTTCATATATGCGTACTTCTGCATTATGAACTACACTGCTGATTAATTTTTTAGCTATAAACCTAATTTGGGAATGTGTATACATTATTCCAATACATCTCTCAGCAGGAGAAGATATACTAAATCTCTATTCTTTGTACAAAATTTAAAACACATTGTATAAAAGCATTGCATTAAGCACTTTAATACAACTTTGAAAAAAATCTGGCTATGCATTTCTAAGAGCCATCAATTTCATTAAAATTTATTCAAAAAAGATTGCACTATATAACAACACTTTCAGTTTTTAGGTCAAAAAGTTACTTTGGTTTATTTGAAAATACGAGGTAATTAACTCAAGTACATGATATATCAACTACTTTAGAAATACCATAATTACGCTGATGGTTATTAAGTCTCTTGAATAGCTTTGTCTATATGACCAAACCATAATGGTTGTGGGGTTTTGTCTTAAACACACAGCAGCTGTGGATACAGAGCACAGCTATAAAGACAAACGGAATGTCTAAGCCAATGCTGCTTTTCAATAAAGTAGAAATACTTTTATGAAGTTAAAGCAACAGCAAATGAAAAGCTAAACAAGATCTCAGATGCATGCTTAAAGAAAATGAGATATAACGAAAACGCAGCAACTAAGATGCCTAATAATGAAGACATTACTTCAAAGTTCTACACAAACATACATGAATAAAGAACATTCTTTGACTTTTCTAGATGAAGACTGAAACTATACCCAACAATCAGCATTCTGCCTTTAATAAGTCAAATGTCCCAAGTTGTAGAACATTTTTAAAGACATTTTCATTTTAGGAAGTGCAGCAAACTACGACACATACTGAAAATTAAGCAACTATTATAAAAAGCTGAAACCTTTAGGGAATTACTCATTTTCTCTGTCCAGCCACGCAGGTGTTTGCACTTCACCAGACAAAATCCTTTCATTGCCACTCTATTCTGTCTTCCCACAGAACTCAATCATTTTTATTTATTTTTAAGTCCAAATCCAATTAATTTTTGGGAACTAGCAGTTCTTGCTTCTCTAAGCCTTTGTAAAAGCTCCAATCATATAAAAACTGAAGGAGAATTAAATTACTGCTTTCATGCTATGTAACAAGACAACACTTTATAACTAGCAGTTACTTCCAGTAAGACATTACATAAAACATCAAACATCTCCAAGAAACATTTAACAGTGTACTTCAGATAACAGGCATTTTTTAGTTGTATTCATATTTGAAAAGGCCCTTGTTTATTCAAGGGAAGAGATTTCATAGTACCCAAGCTATTTTCTACAAAGTAATTGCAGTTTACACTTCAAGTCTGGACTGCTCATGAAAGCTCCCCCCTGGCCAAGTCCCATACATACTGCTTGAGAATATCTTTTCTTATGTCTTAATTAGGATACACATTCCATGTTTAAAAAAAAAAACCAACAAAAAAAAAAACCCAAAAAAACAAGCAACTTAAAAAAACCAGAGGCCTGAGTATGCACAACTGATTTGATTAAAAAAAAATTAATAAATCTCTTATGTTTAGAACTCAAAATACTTACAGCCTCTCCAGTTCTTTTAAATCCTGGAATGCTCCTCTCTCAATAGTACTAATCTTGTTCTCCATCAGCTGACTGAAATACAGAAATTTTTATACATAAGTTCTAATAGCTCCAAGACAACTTGTTGCATTAACAGTAGTCATTTAAAGGCAACCACATACTCATTAAAGCAGCACAACAGTTATTAGACTGACACACGCTTTAACCTTCCAGCCCCATCATCAGCACTTTACATGGGCTTATATACCAGAAAGGGGAAAAATAAGCCTCAGTAAAAGAAACAGGGACACCACATTTGCTCATTTACTTAACAATCCAAAGTTAAAAAGTCACACACATACATACATGCTGTGTGTATACACAAACATACATCACTGCTCCTGGACAAGTTACAAGACTCTAGTTGAACAGCTTGAAGGCAATACTATTCTCACCTGAGAATGACCAAAAAAAATAAAATACTGAAATGAGGTGTTGGGAGGAGACACCCGTAAAAGACTGCACAGAGATTGCAACTGTAACAGTACTTTTGTTTTGTAAATACATTAAAAATCTCTGCAACGCATTCAGTTTCAGAGAGAAACAGAAAAGGATTTTATGTGACTATCAAATTGAAGAGCTTTAAGAAATTAGCTACATATGCAGTATTTTAAAGATGGTATTAGATTTTTCTACCCACAACCCAAAAAAACAACCCAAAAACCAAATCCCACAGAATTTTAAAAGATTCATAACATTTGAAACAAAAATGTTGACAAAAGCACCAAAAGAAATAATTCCTTCCAAAAATTCACTGTTAAAGCGTTTCCTTTTGGACCAGAAACTGTAGTAAAGCAATAATCATCACCTGTGACTTGCTTTTAAATTCAGCAGAGGAAGAACTTTTCTTCTAAATGAATTTCCTTATACTTTAGGTTGAGAGTACACATTTCCAGTGTGAACTATGTTTTCTAACCTAAAAGTCACTCCAACAGTTATTCAAGTAATTCTAGCAAAGCTACATACCAAATTCAGTCCTTGAGTTCTCTCATAAGCTTAATGAGATTATAAAAATTTAGACAAATGATATTTAAGACAATTGCTAGCTTATACATATCAGTGTATAACTGGGGGAAAGGGGGAGATTCAGAGAGGGAGGATGTTAAATTCAGAAGCAGTAGCTAAACGGTGTTAACTTATCCAGCTGATAAACTGAAAGACAACCAGTTCAATGGCTGTATAACAAACTGCAGCATCAGCTCCAGAAGTTATCAGTAATAGGATGAGAAAACTTACAGAACTCGAAGGTGCCTTAGACCAGCAAAGTCAGTCTTGGTGATTCTTGTGATGTTATTTCCATTAAGATCCCTAAGAAAAATAATTTATAAGCAGCAAAATTAAACATTCAAAAGTTACTTTTAAATTGTTTTGTTTGTTTTCATGGGCACAGCATTCTGAGCAATTAGGAGATGTAAATGAACCAAACAAACCATTCCTACAACTAACACTGTGTGAGTTCCTCATTTCCAAGTGACTGAACAAAGGTTTATCTTGAAGGTAGCAGTTTCAAACTTTGTAATAAGAGACCTTTACAAAGTCAGTTCTGCCTGCCATTATAAAGCTCATATTTATCTTTAACAATATAGAAAGGTAAAAACCTGTCTGAACATGATTGTAACTGCATTTAGAAAACCAATAAAGCTACTATATGTTTGTGCTACAGCATTTGTCTGTTATAAAAATTAAGACTGAAATCAAGACAATTTTCACCATCCTTAAGCAAATTTCAGCTTTCATAGCATCGCTACAAAAAGCGGGACAGAGCTTAACTTCCTATAGCAAACATTAGCTTCCAAACAAGCATGAGACTGTTTGGAGAATAAAGGATGGGAAACATGATTTTATGAAAACTAAATTCTTCACTTGCTGCATGGGAAGCTATACTGACTGCAGAAACCAAAGCGCGTTGAATCAACAGAAAACTATTTAGGCCCTAGCATTTCTGTTCATACCTCAGCAATACTTTACCTTCAGGAGTACATGCCCCTTTTTCTTAAAATTTTGGGGGCAAGCTGTGTACATCGCTCAGTACCAATTGCTACAATTAAAAACAGACTTCGCAACTCCAGAGGTAAGCCATTAGGAAGTGGTTCTACATGGCAACCGCTCTAACAATTACAGCTCATTCCCAAAGTAGTTGGGGCGGGGGGGAATAAATAACTACCCTTTTTCATACACCAACATCCAAATGACTTATTAGAGATAATAACGTGCTTACCTCTTCCACTCCTCAGACACTATTAAAAGGCAACTCGATATGATGAAAGTAACCGACCACACACTTGCTTACTCTCAAGAGCAGAAAACCCCCTAGCAGAAGGGTACACGAAGCATGTCAGAAAGAGAATGGGGGAAGGTCTCACAGTTAAGGAAAAAACTTGGTGGCAAGTGAGAAGAGGCTAAGTCACCCCAGCGGGCTCTCGCCCCAAGACAGATGCGGCCAAAGCCTCGCTGGGCTCCAGCTTCACTCCGGGGCAGCGGGCGGCAGGGCGCCCAGCCAGCCTCCCCACGCGGTAGTCCCGCTGCCCCAGGGCTGGAATGAGCGCCGCCGCTCGCCCGGGGGCCTGCCTGCGTCCGCGGAGCGCCGCGGCCCGGCTCATTCCCCGTTGCCTCAGGGGAAGAAATCCGCAATAGCGAAGTTTGCAGGGAAATGGGCGCCGGAGGGGGGAGACGCCGCTCTGCCGCTGCCGCCTCGGGGCGCCCCCCGAGCGGCCGCTGTGCCCGCCCCGCCGCTCCCCGCGGCGGCGGGAACCGCGCTCCTCACCGTGGCTTCTCGGAATGAAAGGCAGGAACTGAGAGCAGCGTCCACCGCGACTCCGCGCATCGCCGTGAAATGGGGAGCGCTAACAGCAGGGCAAGGAAACGGACACGACACACACCCCCTCCCCTAAAGAGCGTCGGGATCCCAAACCGGGCCGGCTCCGAAGGGCCACATCTGCCTCTCTAGCCAGCGGGAGCCAGGGAACGAGGGGCTCTCGCCGCCGCCCCAGCAGGGTTACTTACAGCCTCTCGGTGTTGCGGGGGATGTTCCTCGGGACCCCGCGCAGGGCCAGCCCGTGACAGTCCACCGTGCTCCCCGAGCAGGAGCACTGCGCCGGACACGGCTGCGGCACCACCTCGCCCGCCATCGCCAGCAGCAGCCCCAGGAACAGGGTGAGCTTCCCCCAGCCGCACATCATCACCACCCGCTGCCGCCCGGCCGGGGCCCGCCGGCCTCGGCCCCGGGGAGGCGCGGGGCGCGCCGCCCTCCTCCTTGCCGCGGGGAACACTCGGGCAACTTTCAGGGTGCAGGGAAAGCGAAGTCCCCTCTATCCAAAGCCAAGCAAAATAACCCCGGCAAAGTGAGGTGGGTGGCACGGATCCGCGGCTGAAGGCAACTTCGCTGGGAGGGGGGCCGGGCCCGGGCCCTCCCTCTCTAGCCCGTCGGGTGGCGGGGAGAGGAGGCACTTGGGTCTCGTCTTCACACGCTCCCAGAGAAGGCGAAGCGACGGAGTTGGGCTAGCTCCTTATTTTCTTCCTCGCGCCTTTCAAAGCCGTGACTCTCCTCTGAGCTCCCGGCTAAAGGCCGCGGAGCGCCGTTCGCCCGAGCGGCGTGGTTCCTGCGCTGCCCGCGCAGCGCAGCAGTCACTCCCACGAGCGTCCCCCGTCGCGGGCCGCTCACAGCCCCACGGGGGGCGGCTGCGGGACTGACACCGCGCACACGAGGCCCTGCCAGAGGCGCCTCAGCAAATCATACCCCTCTCGCAGGCATTCATCAAACTGTCTCACGAAGAAGGAGGGAGGGGAAAAAAAAACTCAAACACGAGATGATGTTGGGCTTGGCTTTCCACCCCCCTCGCCCCCTCCTGCTGTAAGCTCCCAAGCCAAGTTTAGCAGGAAAGGGCTGGTCCTAGAGAACGATAATAATAAGCAGTCGAGAAGTGATTCGTTGCCCTGCTGGAAGGGAGTTCATCCACGACCTCGTTTTCCTCAGTGACAGATCACAGCTATAGATCCTTCTGTGATCCCGGGAGCACGGCGAAACAGGCCGGAGAACAGATGATGTGAGGCGAGAGAGGGGAGAGTGAGGGGGACGTTATTCTGCTCCCCGTGGTCTCCCGGATACCGTGGCTTTGCTGCGGCAAAGGCACCTGATCGGAAAGGTAGGAACTGCTCAGTCCTTCCAGGTGAGGCCAGTTCAGCAGCTCCTAAGCTTGCTACAGGAATGGGAGCAACTTTCCTCTTCTCCCAGAGCCCGCGGGGCGCAGCGCCTCGGGAAGGGTTTGCGCCCCTTCCCCTGATCTCACCGGTGCACCTGAGCTGCCCGTGCTGGTGCCGAACAGTCCAGCCCGGCCCTCGGCTCTCTGGCGGCGGCGCTCCTCTGGCGCAGAGAGAAACGGCAGAGAGGGCGCGGGGAAACGGGAGAACGGAGGCAACACGCCGGCTCCTTCCCTCGCACCCCAAGTCTCTCCGCTTGAACAATAGAATGGCACCGCCGTTCGCAGGCCGGCTCTCCTCCTCGCTACAAGGTGCCTGCCGCCGCCCGTGGAAAGTGCTCCCCGAGCGTGGCTCTCCGCAGAACCGCCTCCGGCACCCAGCCGAGCGCTCTCTGCCGCACGACCCAGACCGGCGCCCCTCGTCCTGCTCCCACGGAGCCAAGAGCGCCCCACGCGCCGCCCTATATAGGGCCGGCGGGGCCGCGCCTCCCCGGCCCCGCCCGCAGCGCCCCGCGCCGCGCTCAC
>JAOEHY010010314.1:22069-33323 GCA_025447955.1 Psilopsiagon aurifrons
CCCGGCCGGCCCGGCCCGGCCACCGCGGGGGGCGGGGGGCTGAGCCGCGGCGCCAACAATGAATGAAAGTTGGGGAGCGACCGGGAGGCAGGTCCGTGTGTGTGCCCCCACCCCGGGAGTTGTTGCGCGGACTTTCCCACGCAGCCCTAGCCTGCGGGTGTCAAGCGCCCGCGAAGGAGAGCGGAGAGGAGGGGCCGCGGCGGTGGTTGTGTGGATTTTGCGGGGGGTTTGAAGGGGGATGCTGAAACATCGCCTGCTGCACTTGTAAATACCTCTGGCGTCTCACCGAGGGTCTGGTCTGGTTTGTGCCGCAGCAGCTACAGGGGGGGAAAGACGGTTTTCTTAGGTTGCAGTCTTAGTGTGAAACACACCAGAATCTTTGACAAATTATTTTCGAAAATAGGGTGGTCAAGTGTTATTCCATACATTAAGATACGTAAAGTAGCAACACTGCTGTGATCGTTTATAAAAAACCTTCAATTTAAAAAAAAAAAAAAAAAAAAAAAAACAAAAACCAAAAAACATTGTATTCTAAATACAACGTTCCTGATGAAATTTCCCAAAGTGCTGTTTACTGTCAATGCGTCCAACATTTTTTGGAAAATATTGAGTGCATCGGCCTGTTAACTAGATTTTAAGTCGTTTTCATTTTATTTCCTTATGCATTTGGTTCCATGCAATCTTGAGACCCTCGTGATAGGTGAAAGTGATTTGTCTTTCATAGATGGCAACCCCCAGCAGGGATGACTAAGCCCTCAGCAAGGTGTAGTTTGGAAATGCTCATGGGAGTCCATAGTTTGTTCCATATGGCTGGGTCCAGCTGAGTCTCTTCGTCCTTGGGGTCTCTGCTGCACAATCCTCAGAAGAGGCTTACTGTCTCTTTTTGCCTGTTACCAAGAGGACAAATACTGTTTCCGGAAATGCTATTCTAGATCTGAGCTAATCTGCTGAAGTGGAAGCCAGCAAAGTTACTCCTGACTTCTCTTACCCTAGAATGTGAGCCAAACTGAAAATTGCTAAAAATTTACATATCTACAGAAAACTCATTTTTTATCCATGTATTGGACAACATCCAGTAAACATGATTGTTGCACTGTTTTCAGATGCTGGTAATGGCATCTTTAGTCTCACAGAGACTCAGATATATTCCAGTTTTTTAGACCGATGCAGGAAGAATTCAGTGACTGTACGGGGAATACATGAGCTTCCTTGTATAAATGCCTTTCACTCTTTCTCCTCTGTTACTGGTATAGGTCTTTACAGAGTATTTCAAAAGGATTTTGCAAGTTTCTAGCAAGGAATATGAAGGAAAAAAAAAAAAAAAGAAAGAAAAAAGAATTAATCTAACATACTGCTTTCATGCCTCTACTGAAATTCTTTATCTTATAACTCCAGGCAGACAAACCTAGAACATACAAATGTTAACCATTCAGTGTATTTTGATATTTGTTTGAAGTAGCAGCAATATGCCTAGTGAAGCAGAAGACAAAGAGAAGAAATAATGAATCTTCTTAATATAGTAATTCTCAGGAAATCTGAATCAATTCTGAGAGTGAACTGCTCTGCGCAGACGTGATTCAAAATCCAAGCTGGTTTTAATTTTATATACTTGTCTTCAAGGGGAAGTATAGTAAGTACAAGCAAGATCAATTTTTATTCCTGTTTGGGGGGTTCATTGATTTTTAACATGCCCACCTTTGAAGCATACCTTTCATTCATTTCGATTGATTTTCCTGAGTTTCTTGCCTGCCAGCACATTGAAGCTCTCTTTTTGTGATTTAAACTCTTCAATGGGAAAGCTCACAATGTCTGAAATTGTCTGAACGAGGCCTTCTGTCAGACACGGTGTAGTATCATTGCTGGAGTGTGAACCTTGCCTTGCAGAGTGCCCTGTGGCTGCCTCAGTTGCCTGCAGAAGTGATTCTAAGCCACTTCCAAAGTTATGAAGGAAAATATTCCCATAGAGGAAGAAGCTGGGGAAAATTATAACAGGAAGAAGTTAAAAAAAAAAAAGGAATTAGAAACATTCACCAGTGGAAAAAACAAGTTTTGTTAGAGCTGTTTCAGAAAATACTGACAACAGGTAAAAGCAGTTTACTGTTTTCCACATTTCATTGTACAGCATTCCACCCTTTGGACAAAAATCTAAAAAGATGCTCAAAAAGCCATGATCAGAACTGTTATTATAAGGAAATCCATGTCAATAATAATAGGCAACATCCTGAGAACGAAATCCAGAACATCAAAATAGAAAAAGCTGCTACTTACAACTGAGGTTGAGTGACCATGGCTGACTATAAAGCTCAAAGCTATGTCAATATATCAGCATCACTATAGCTTTATAAGGGCATATGCTTGAAAGACACTGAACAAAATGACTCATCAATTTGTAAATAACTGAAGGTCAATAATGTGATGCAAAAATGGCCCATAGGGATATATCAAGAAAAAACAGTATAAACTAATCTAGTTTCTTTCTTTGACAAGGTAACTAGCTTCTGTATAAAGGAAAGTATAATAGATGCTGATATTAGCAGATCATTTGCTATCATGCACATTTAAACTCTGATACACAATCTACTTAAGTGTAGTCAAAATCTAATTTCTGGAATGTGGACACTGAGTAAAAAACCCCAACCCCTATATTCAGAATATGATGGATAGTCAGTCAGGGAGTGACTCTTTTAAAAACCTGTTAAGACTATTATGCCACTGAATGATTCCATTAGTGATTGAAAATTAAGAATAATTATTAACAGATGATACCAGAATGGAAAGGGATGTAAGGAGTTTGCAAGGCAGAACAACAACTCAAAATTATTTTGATAAACTCAAGAAAACACATGGAATTAGTAAAGCTTGAGGATGACATGAGCATAACATTGCATTCAGAAAAGAAATTCAAATCTGTAAATGCAAAATGACTAGCTGGTCAGCAGCACTCCAGAGAAGAATATGGAGATGAAAATGTATCACCTGAAGTTTATGATAAAGCTGATTCCATTACAAAAAAGCAAACATCATTCTGATGAGGTATATATTACATGAGAGAGGTAAGCATTCTTAAGTTCTTACCAATTCCTAAAGCTTCATAAAATCTTTTGCCAGCTTTTATTGTAAGATAAACTGTTCTGGTTTGGAAACCATTTCTAAAATATGCTGTAAATATGAGACTCCAGGGGACAAAACTAAGAATATAAGTTTTAACAAACATGAGCTATAAAAAAGTTTTTTAATAGTGCATAGGTTTAAAAACAAACAAACAATCAAATAAACCCATCCTCTCAAAAAAGCAATCTAGAAAAAAGAAAGATATTATAATACTTCCCCGAATTAAAACATCTTTGTAAGCAGCACAGTGGTCAGTTAATTCTCACAACCAGTAAAGGGCTTCATTTTCAGGAAGGAAGGATTGTGAATCAGAAAAGCTGGTAATAAAAAAGGCTGTGAAACACAAAAAACAATGTTGGTCTTTGCTTTGTCCCTCCCCCCGCACCCCAAGGCATTTTTTTACTGGAAATTTTAAAACAGATTAAGCATATACTAGATAGGATCTATCAAGATGTACTACATACAGTGTCTGAGTATGGTTAGTTATTAGCTAACTGGCCTTTCAGGTTCTTTTCAGCTAAGATCTTCCATGAGCATGAAATAGGTATGTAGCAGTAATACTCATTGTCAAAGAGGACATCTGGCTGTGCATTAGTTGCTTATGATTTATTATCATAACTACCATTATTGATGGGCTGTGGCCAATGGTATGAGGTTCAACAAGGCAAAGTGCTGGGCCCTGCATTTGGGTCAAAAAACCCTATGCAGTACTACAGGCTGGGGGCAGAGTGACTGGAAAGCTGCTTGGAGGAAAAGGGCCTGGGCATGCTGGCTGACAGAACATGATGCAGCTTGTGCCCAGGCAGCCAAGAACGCCAACAGCATCCTGGCCTGTATTAGAAATAGTGTAGCCAGCAGTGCCAGGGCAGTGATCATGCCCCTGTACTCAGCGCTGGTGAGGCTGCACCTTGAATCCTGTGTTCAGTTCTGGGCCTGTTACTACAAGACAGACATTGAGGTGTCAGAGCATGTCCAATGAAGGGAAACAAAGCTGATGAAGGGTCTGGAGAATTAGTCTTACGATGAATGGCTGAGGGAACTGAGGTTGTTTAGTCTGGAGAAAAGAAGGCTCAGGGGGACCCTATCTTACCCTACAACTACTTGAAAGGAGGTTTTAGTGAGGTGGGGGTCAGCCTCTTCTCCTAAGTAACAAGCTACGACAAGAGGTAACAGCTTCAAGCTGCACCATAGGACGCTGAGATTAGATATTAGGAAAAATTTCTTCACCAAGAGGGTGATCAGTCACTGGAACAGACTGCCTAGGGAAGTGATGGAATCACTGTCCCCAGAATTGTTCAGAAACCATGTAGATGAGGCCCACAATGGTATGATTTAGTGGTCTTGGAAGTAATGAGGTAATGGTTGGACTTGATGATCTTAAAGGTCTTTACCAATCTAGTTGATTCTATGATTCTACGATAATCACATTTATAATTTAGGATCATGTAGCACTTCAGTCAGAATTTTGCTTGGAAGTGGAGCAGTACAATAAAAATATGATGGCAATCCTGTGATTTTTCTTTTTTAAGTAGAAGTGATGTGTGAAAAGCAGAGGAAAAGCAATACGGTTTTTAAAAAAAACCTGGCAACTAAGTCCTTTTGTCTATCAGGCTAATGTGAAATTTATTGGCTCTTTACCTGTAAGGCAGCACAGATCTAATGGAACAAGCAATGCAGAGACAGTGCTAGCATTCACATCAGAAGAGAGGAAGAATTTTGTGGCATGATTACTGCAAAGAAATAGGGCAATATGGGCAACAAACTGGCATCACATACATGATGAAATCATGACGATGAAATAAAAACCAATAATGAAGGAAAGAAAAAGGATGCTGAAGAAAAGGAGACATACAGTGAGAACAAAAAGCATGAACATAGGAATTGGGAAACCACATATTGCATTGCTGAATAAGTGTACAAAGCAAAAAGAAGACTTTTCTCTAAGAATCTATCAAAATACAGACTCAAAGGGATAAGTGAAACCCATTGAAACTGTGCTTAAATATTATTTAAATAGTATTCTGCTTTTAATCTTTCTGAACATTTATTGCTTGTGGCAGCCTCTGGCCATTTGTCAGTGGACGAATCTGAGCCTTTATTTTCTGAGCTTTAACTGTTTTGCTATTCACAGTGGACTACAGCCTAAAGAGCAACTTGGAATTGTATAACCACAGAGTATTTTAACCCAAAGAAAATTTTATTAGTTACTAGCTATCTTCTCCAGTTGTTAAAGAGCCAAGTTTGCCAAGTTTAGAACAGGTCTGAAATGCCTCCAAAATAAGTATAAGATTAAAGCAAACTAGCTGGCAGGAGAGGGTACAGCTTCTGTATTTGTACAACTTCTCCAAGGGAGCTAGGGATCAAACTTCTTAACTTCTCTGAAACAACACCCATAATAAACATTACAACTGGTAGTAAATATTTCAGAAATGTATCCTTAATCTAAAGCTGAGTGACCTGAGGTTTATCCAATATCAAAGGGACACTATCAAATTTTTAAGGTCATGGATTTCACACATATAAAACCCCTAGGCTCCCATGGAGCCTTCTAGAGTCTCACAATGCTTTACCATGAAGTTTGACTGGAAATTTATTTGAAAAATATTCTGGGGTTTAGGAGCCAAAAATGAAAACCTTGAATCACCCCTTTATATTTCTAGTGGAATAGAGTGGATTTATTCCAGTTTCTCAAATAAGTAGAATTTAAAATATTCTATGCAGATCTGTTGTATAGAAAGTTTCACATTAAAATTTAGCTTTTTATGAAAAATATTTGTTATCCCTCATGTCTAGAAAAAACTGAGGAGGGAGGAAATTGAAATGTCAGAGCTGGGTAAACAGAATTATATCACACAACCTGGACTGTGCACACTATTCCAGTTCTATTTCCTTCACTTATGCTTCAATTTCATATGGTCACATGAGTTTATTTTAAGATAGCTATAATAAGTATTGTTTATGCTTCCTAGTAAATAGGTAGCTATATGAAAGGCTTTCCAACCAGCAATAGTCATGTGACACTACCTAGTTTGCTAAATCTACCAAATATGTATTAAGGTGAATTTCCAACGAATAAACAAATGGGATCCTGACAGTTAAAGGGAGAATGCAAAAAGTGCTTCAGCAGAGAAAACGAACAGAAGATAAACTGGCCTAACATCGCTAATATTTTCCCCAAGTTCTTACACAAAATATAAATCAATTCATTTCATTATTTACTGAAATCTCAGAATTAAATATTTTATAGTCAGTATTTATTATGGTGTATCTTCACATACCAGTAAAAGTCTCATAATTTGTGCTAGCAGAGTCTAACCCTTACAAAGTGACCTCTCAGTTGCCATCAAATGTAGAAAATCCGATAGCTGTTGTACATTCAATACTCCTATGACATAGATTAATGAACACACTATATTACTTATCTTGCATGGGATGGCATAAGGGACCTCATCCACCTCATGCAGTTTAATAACCTTGTAATTTCAACTTTTTTTTAAAAAAAAAAAAGAAAAAACACTTCTGTAATAATTCAGTATGTGCAAATTCTTAGGAATTCATGGCAATTTAGTGTAAAACGGATTATTCAGTCTATTGACATTTTGCACAGGACAGAACACTGAAGCTGGCATTTCTGCATAAAGGCTGATTACTTTTGCTAAGCTAATCCTACCCTTGCAGGGTGGAGGATCTAGTCTCTTACCAGCAAAAGCAACCAGGAAAACTTAATATTTAAACAATTTGGTTTTGCCTTCACTCTGGCTATTTGCAAACAGAAACCTAATTTTCACAGCAAACTTAGTCATGCTACTTTATACTCTTTTGTTTCAGTGTTGATGTCTAGCCTTAAATTGTTAAATTGTTATTTTCCTTCCCTGGGGATTGCACCCTGATGTAGTTATAAACAGAGAACATATCCTTTCTCTCAACTTTCATTTTGTCAGGCTCCCTCTGTTGTAACTGAATCTGGGGATAAAATGGCATTACTCCTAGAGATTAACTGTTACCTATTCCATCAATGCAACTCACAACTTGCTTTCACTGTCATCTAGCAGCAGAGGTAGAACACTTAGTCCTGGCACAAGGGAATCAGCTACAACCATGCTTTGTTTTATTTTTAAATCTTTTCATAATGACCTTTCCAAGTTTCTCTCAGACGTTTGTAGAAACATATTTGTCCCAGTGTAATTGGAAAGGATTTCTCCAGGTTTACCTTGTGGTTGTTAATATAACTTATGGCTGGTTCTCTTAAAGAAAAAAGTAATGCATAGGCATGGGCAGTCTTCTTGTCACTTCCCTTTGCCTCTCTGTGAGGGAAAATGGAGCCAGTTCACTGTTGGCCATATCCATAAAACCAGAGCTGCTGTGCTTTCTGTCCTTTCCCTGAAGACACTATTCAACCCCCCAAAAAGGTAAAAAATTAATTTTGACATCTTCGAGTACTTATTTCAATTGAAATAAATATACACAGTAGTCTTGCCATAACCTAACATCACTGGGCATGTCTGTATTTGTTTGGGGTTTGTGGAGTATATATTTTTTGATAAAAGAGAAGAAACTTGGGTTTGGGGAGAGTTTTTTTTTGGAGAAGGGAAGAAGAGACTGCTTGTAAAATGTCTGAGTTGATAAGGATACTTTGAGTGCTGAGTTCTTAAAATTATCTGGCAGTTTTCCTGGAAGAAAAAATTGTTATAGTCTGCTTCTGCCTAAGCATACAAAAATATTCTATTGCATATTATTTTTATTATGTGTGTGTTCTTTACTTTTGTTTGTTTATCACCACATAGAATGGGATAATGTATTTCAATTGTATCTGATTAGGATTTAAACTATATCAGTCCTTGAGAGAACATTGCTGAATCTTTGTTTCTCAGTTATTGCTTAAAAATGAGCATGTGAGAGCCTATTATTTCCCAAAAGGAAGTGGTTTCTGCCTGTAGATAACTTAAAAGACATTTTCTAGGGAAATAATATTTAGCTCTAAAAGCTGGTAGGTATTTTCAGCTGGGTATATTCTATTCATAAACAAATTTCGACTCATTAGCCACAGCCTTTGAAGAACAGTGGTTTAATCAAAACATGAAATTTATTCCTCCTAGTCATGCTGGTGACTCAGTGTTTTCACCAAAATATTTTTGCCTCTCACCTCCCATTGTTTTTGTGTACCTGGCACTTTGCTCTGTTGTCTGAAAACACAACACTCAAGTAATAGGGAAGACCTTATCACTGAAGCAGTTCCACTAGGAAAGAGTTTTGGAAAGGAGAAGATTCACTAAACAGAGCAAGAAGGTGACCTGCAAATATTTGTTTCAAAACAAGTAACATTAAGGATGCATGCTGTTTAACATTTCCACCTTGGATTACTGAATAGTTTGTATTCAAGAGGCATGAAGCAGACTCAAATGTTATGCAAAGGACAGCAAGATGCTCAAGAAGGGGAACTGCCAGTCCAGCTTTCAACTCTTGTGAAAATTGTGTGAATATAACATAAAGGATCAAGGTCTTTTTTTTAATCTGTGGTTCCCCCTCCATTATACTTGCTCAATAGAAATGAAGACACTAGAGAACAAAGCCTACAGGGGATAAGAAATATATACTTTCATTTCCCAATAGAAAGGGATTTGTATTTATGAATGGTAGAATTTTTAACTACCGAAGTCTCCATTGTTAACAGCATATGTTAAGGGTATGGACTACTAGTATCAGTGCAGACCTTTAGAATAATACATAATGAAAGCTATTTAGTCGGTCAATATTTCATATCAACATTTTTCTACAGCTGTAGCAAGAATCATTAAGCTAATTCTAAGAAAGGAGAGTAGTGTGAAGAAGAAAAGAAACAAGAAAATTTATTCAGACAAACAGCTCTCTCACAGAGAAATGCAATTTCTGATCACCAAATGGCATTTGGGAATTCAAGATGATTTTGTAAACTGTGTTGACTGAAATAGCAAGTGGTGCTTTAGTTGCAAATTTTAACAAACTCAGACCTAAATATTTTGATTTTTTATTCGAATTGTTGATTGGCTCTCTGTTTTGTTTTGAGTTTTTTTTTTTGTTTGGTTGGTTTGGGTTTTTTGTTTGTTTAATATATTGTTGTTTTTGTTTGTTTCTTGGGGTTTTTTTTTGGTTTTTTTGTTTTTTTTTTTTTTAATTTATTTCCTGGTTTTGATTTGTTTTGGTTTGGGGTGGGGTTTCGAGTGTTTGGGTTTTTTTGGTGCTTTTTTTTTTCCTTTGTTTTGTTTTGTTTTGTTTTCAGAAGAGAATCAGAAAACAAAATCCTCATACTGATCCATGTTTTCATGTGAAATATCTTCTCCAGTTCTGGTATCATCACTGAATTTAAAATTATTAGTCATATAAATCCAGTCTCTGAGGCATCGATAAGCAGAACCTTTGGATTGTATCTGGGATAATTAAAGAAGGAAGTTTTTACTGTATTAATGGTGGGAGCTTGTTACAGGCCTCTAGGGTGGAAGTAAAAAATTGGTAAACATCTACATCATTACAAGAAAGATTATGACTGGGAATTGTGTGATTATAGTATAGTTTTCCACTAGTATTGGAAAGAACCAGATATTCCTGAATTTTATAGACAGCACATTATTTGTTAGACTATTCCTGAACCACCAAGCTATGATTCCACTGGTTTAGTTTGGTTTGCTACTTTATGAAATATTTCGAAAAAAACTTGTCATAGAATATAATGCCAGCTTGAATGATTGATACTTTTAAACATAAATCAAAAGAAATAAAATCAACTGCATAAGTTCATTTCATATCTTCAGGAAATTTGTTCACCAGCCCAGTTTGTCTGACACCTCTGATTCTTTAAGAAGAAAGGTTGAAACTGCCTTAAGTGAACAGCTTAATTTTTATCTGTATTCTAAGGATGTAAGAATGAACACGGACAATATTTTCAGATCCAAATTTATGAATAAGCACTTGAAAAAATATGACATGAAAACAGAGATGTCTGACATTATTATGTTTTATAATTCTCAACTAAGAGCAAAATATTTATTCAATAAAAATAAAAACCAGAGAAAACAGTGGGGTTCCACTGAGAGTGAGGTGAAACTGGGAGTATATTCTAGACACAATTTGGGATAAGAAAATTAAGATTATTTAATCCACTTGAAATTGCAACTATTTACAACTTTCAGGTGAGAATGGAGGCTTTAAACAGACTTTCTTCAAAGTAAGTGTTTCAAAGACTGAGATACTTCTATAGCTCTAGACATAGGAATATTTTCATTGAAATTTTCAAAGATTGTGTCTTTTTTTGCTAGAAATATAGACAAATCTGATTCCTCTCATGTTAGATTAGAGATCATGGAATAATTTCACTCATCATTTGAAGTACTCCAGTGTCCTGATAACATGGGTACTATTCACCAGAATTCAGTTATGCAGAGCAATGTGTCTCATCTGAAATATATCGCTTCCACCAGCCCAGTGGGCCACATACTAAGGCAGAATATTAATTCAATTCTGAGTAAGAGGCTCCTCTTCTGGCTCTCCTGCTAACATGCACAGAATCATAAATATTCTGCAATTGTCTTTTCAACAAATATGAACATAACTTCATGTACAGTAAAAAAGAGGGGTTTAACAACTTGGAAAGAAATGCTTCGGGTTTCTCTTGATAAGTGTATAAAGATTATACAATTGAAAGCAAGCACAGCTTAACAATACAGCTTGTTTTCAAAGAGATTCATGCTGTCCAAGGAGTCAGTGCAGAACACTTCTTTGCCAGGTCACAGAAATGTTTGGCTCTCTATTAACGCAGTGTTGAGGAATGAAAAGAACTTCGCACCTACATTTGAAACAAGAAGAATGTTGTATGAAATAAAAGACATTTTTTACTGTGTATAAACAGCAAATTAAACACTGCAAAGTATTTGCTCCCCTAATACCATTTTGTACCATTTTTGTGAATGCTGACTTCCCCAGAATCAATATTTCAGCATCTACAAAATAAATAATTCCTTTGATCACAACTTACCTCATTAGAACAAGAGTGAGACAGACTTTAGAAATTACTTTAAACTGCTAAGAGTCATGGATTATTGTCGTGGTTTAAGCTGTAAATCAGCCACGCAGTTTGTTCACTCACTTCCCCCTTTTTCTTCCCTCTGCTCCT